>PVKE010018449.1:0-29522 GCA_004027555.1 Craseonycteris thonglongyai | reverse complement strand
TGGGATGCATGGGTGATGTGATGTGGAGTTGTCCATTGGAGAACTGTCTGATTGTTACCAACCAATGTCACCCCATTAAATTTAACAATAATATATAATAATAAAAAAAAAAAGAAAATTTAGGAAGTCATTTGGGGGACAATGTTGCAAAATCAATTTTAGTTTATATATTCAGTTTCTATATTTGAAATTTATTCTGTAAAAACTTAGATTTGTGAGATGGTTTTGAATATAGTTTCCATTTTATGTGTTTACAAGCTTGTGAAGGTCATTAACTCTGGAATAAAATAATCTATGAAAACCAAAAAAAAAAACAAAACAAAAACTATTATATCTCCAAAGTGGATAGCCTTAACTTCATTAAAAGATCCTAAATTTCCATGATTCCATTTAATTGATAGAATACTAAGCTACATATTTTAGAAATACAGTATACTCTCCATTAACTGGAACTCAACCAAACCAGCACTCAAGATTTTGTCAATGGCTTGAGAGTGCTGGTTGCTTGAGTTCTAATTAATGGAGTCTGCTTACATTTATCTGGCATCTTCCAATACCCATGAGAGCTGGTTAATTGAGAGGCTACTGTTTCAGATATATTTTTGCAGATACATTTTCAAGTATATTTTTTCAGGATATTTGATTAAGTTATAAGCATACAAAATAAGAAAAAAAGAATAATTCTTTGCCCACTAACTTGAATTAACATTTCATCTCTTCAACAATATTCACTGATCATCTGCCATGTACTAGGAATCAAGCTGGGCATGTTGGGAATACAAAATTAATGTGATCTCTGTCTTCAAGTATACTATGATCTTCTAGGAGGAATATGATATGCACAAATGGATAAACTACAGTGCATGTAGTGAAGTGTTATCAGAAAAGAACAAGGGGCTGTGTAAGCTTAGAATAGAAAAAGATGGCTGGAGCAGGCAACAGGGGTGATGGTGATGTGACAGGTTTATGGAATTAGGCCTTAATGGCACTGTGGGCTTTTAAAAGGCAGAGATGAATGTGAGGGAGACAATGGGCATTCCCCAGTATTAACAGAAAAAAAATATGACAATTAACTTGGAGAAAGAAAAACACAAATCATCTTTAGGAGATAACACATAAACAAGTTTGATTACCACCTAGCAAAAAATAAAGCTAGAAGTGAGAGTGGGAACATGTTATGGAGGACCATGAAATTCAAGCCAAGAATTCTGAACTTTAAAAACCATCCAAACTGACACTCCCAAATATACATTTCTAGTTCTTACCTCTCTTATGAATTTCAGACTTCTAAGTCCTACCTCCTACTCAACATCTCCATCTGGAGCCCTAATATGTATTTCAAACTAATTCAACACTAAACTCCTGAATTCTCCCCCTACATTTCCCCTACCCTACCCACAGTCCCTCACGGTCACCTTCTGAAGATATCTGTTCCTACAGTTTTCCCCGTGAATAGAAGCTAAGTGAGTAGCAATTCCATTTTTACAGTTGCTTAGATCCTTATCCTTGAAGTCACCCTTGACTTTACTATTTCCCTTTCACTCCAAATCTTTGGCTCTACTTTCACAAAACAGCCATTCTTCACTTAACAACCTACCTGATTAATAACTGCTAGGATTTATGACCAGTTTTCCCGCTTGGGGAATCCCCTTTCTCAGTCTTTGTCTCCTTCTGCAGTAGGTTATTATTCACTACATGAAGCATTCAAAATCATGCAAGACTACATCTTTTGTTTAATCAGCATAATATCAATTAAAAAATACACACCCTATAGCCCCACAACACATCACAAGACGTCACCTTTAAGCTCCTCATTTATTGACCAATTCATGTAGCATTGTGTGACTGGAAAATGGTCGTTAAGTGAAGAGTGTCGCATATCTAGAATCTAACCACTTCTCACTACTTTCACTACTCTGGTCCAAGTTACCAACATTTCTTGATGAAAAAGCCTTCTTATAGTTTGCCAGCTTTCTACTTTTGCCCTCTTCAGACTATTTGCAGCACAGTAGGCAGAATGATCCTGTGTAAACTCAAGTTAGCTCATCACATTCTTTTCAATGGCTTTCTATTCCACTTAAAGATTAAAGTCCTTAAATGATGTAAAAGGCCCTCTCTGTTCTTGTGTCCTACTCTTTCCCTTTTGTTCACGCACCAAAATTACTCCCATTACTGCCAATCATATTTGCTCTTCGATGTGCCTTAAATAGAGATTCTTTCCTCTTATCTGAGTCTTTTCATCTACTGTTCCCTTTGCCTGGAAGGGTCTTTCTCCAGATATCAGCATGACTTGCTTCCTCAATTCCTTCAGCTCTTTGCCCAAATGTTAGCTTTTTCATAGCTGCTTACCAAACATACTATTTAAAACTATAGTACTAGGGAAGCTGGGATGGCTCAGAGGGTTGAACACTCACTTTGCAGCCCCTGGGTCCCAGGATCTAGTCCCAGACCTGGCCCGTGTGGACCCATATGCTTATCTGGGGTGTGCTTCTCATGTGGGAGGCCCTCAGTTCGGTTCTGGCTTGAGCAAGCTTCCCATGTATGGGAGGCCCCCAGCTTGCAGGGATGTGGTTCCCATGCAAGAGAATCCTGGCCCAGTTCCCACCCTTCATGGCCCCCGCCTGCCTATGTGGAATAAAACCGTGTCAAAAACTGATGACTTACAACTATGGATACTGCTCTGGGCTTTCCTCCTCCTCCTCTCTCTCTCTCTATCTCTGTCTCTCTCTCTCTCTCTGTCAAAAACAATAAAACAAATCTTTTAAAAAAACAAAAAACTGTAGTGCCTCTTTTCCCCCCTCTTCCCTGCTTTTCTGTTTTTCCTCCATACCAATTCTTACAACATGCTATAATTTTACTTTTCTCATTAATACCTGCCCCCACACTGGAATGAAGGCTCAACAGGACAGATAGTTTTGTAGACTGCCATATTCTCAAAACAAGAAGAATGTGAAAAATATAAGTGCTCAATAAAAATATGTTAAATAAATCAAAATAGTAGGCAACAAGACACCATTAGAGACTTCTGAGTAGAAGAGAAATATGATGAGAATTGTGCTTTAGGAAGAATATTTTGTAATGAATATGTAATGTAAAGTGGAGAGGGATAGACTGAAGGTGAAGAGGCAAGTTAAGACTATATATTGGGCGTAGAGTGATGATAACCTGAATCAAGTTAGTAACAGTAGGAATGAAACAGAAGACAGAGATGAGACAACTGGAGGTAAAATGAACTAGAACTCACAGTTCTATGATGCATAAAGGAAAAGTAGGTATCAAGTATGACTTGAAGTGATGATGTCATTTATATGAATAGTAAATATAAAAAGAGATAATTATTAAAGAAATAATATTATTCATTTTGAATAACACTGTAAATCAAAAAGAAAAAGCAAGCTTAACCTAAGTCATTGATCTCAGAAATAAGGGTCCTAGAATTTTCTTTGACTCTCATTTCTGAAGATCCAACTGTTCTTCATATTCAAATGCATTCTAAATCTGGAACAAAGATGGCTTAGTCATTAGTTTAAGTGGTTTGGCATGTGTTATTTTTACTAAAATGATTTATGAAACCACAGTACTTCTGGGTAGCAAGTAAAGATGCTAAGAAAAAGCACTGGAAAGAAAATGACTTTTACTTTTTTCTTCTCCAAGTCACATAGTCACCATTTCATGTTCTAAGTAAAGATACCAGCTCATTCTCCTTCAGAGTTAGATCATCATGGCTGTACACAGGGCTCAGATGCTTTCAGGGGTTGTTTATACACTAGTAGAAATAGCCATGCATGTGCAAATTTTGGTTTTTCTATTACAACTGCTCTAGCATATGAAAAATCTGCTTCACTCTTGAAGACCACTTTTATAATCAGATCTAACTGTTATCTGTCAGTTGTCCATCATTGTAAATAAAATCACCAATTTCCCCCCTTGCCCACTGTGCCACATTGCCTATCATGTATTGAAGAACATTGTTGTCACAAAATGATATGTTGCATATCTGGCTTTGTGCCAGTCAAGTTTCCATATTTGAAGATGTCCTGATTTTTCTATAGTAAAAAAATTATCTTTCTTTCTTTCTTTTCTTTCTTTCTTCCTTTTTTTTTTCTTTCTTTGTTAAATTTATTGGGGTGACATTGGTTGGTAAAAATTACATAGGTTCCTGGTGTACAATTCTACATTGCATCATCTATGCATTGTATTATGTGCTCACTACCCACAATCAGCTCTCTTCCCATTACCCCTTCGTACTCCCCCACCCTCCCTGCTATCCCACCCACTTCTCCCCTTACCCTCAGGTAACCACTAAACAATTGACTGTGTTCATAAGTTTTTGTTTCTTTGTTACTTTCAGTTTTATATTCCACCTATAAGGAGGTCATATGTTTCTTGATTTTTTCAATCTGACTTATTTTGCTTAATAAGATGGTTTAAATGTAGGCTTGTAATGATGTTTTGTAGAGAGACCTTTAAACAAATTTATTGTGAAATCATGCCATTTATTTTATTTCAGGATCCACTTTTACCTTATCCTTAAAACATAGAAGGTTAGATTCTATCCTAGAGATGAAGTAATTTGCCAAAAGTCAATCAGCAAATTATTGGTGATCATCAAGAGAACTTAGGTCACTTTTTTAGTTCTAAAAAACAATCAAGAAGCCAATTTGACCATAGGGTTTCAATATTCATCTTAGTGTTTTCACTAGAAATTATAAGTTCACCTTTCATTTCTAAAATTCTTCCTTGTAAATAACTTAAATAATTGGTGTGTCTTTTTTTTAAAGATTTATTTTATTGATTTTTGACAGAGAGAAACAGAGACAGAGAGAGACAGAGAGAAAGGGAGAGGGCCCAGAGCAGTCTCCATAGTTGACATTAGTTTTCCATATAGTTTCACTCCACAGGTGGGCACAGGGCTGCGCAGGGCAGGAACTGGGCCGGGAGCCTCCCACGTAGGTCCCGGCAAAAACTGAACTGGGGGCACACCCCAGTTCAGCATGTGGGTCCGCATGGGCCGAGGCCGGAATTCAATCCTCGGTCTCCGGGGCATCAAAGCGAGCGCTTAACCCACTGAGCCATCCCAGCTTTTCCTAATTGGTGTGTCTTGTTATAAAAACATCCAAAACAGGTAAATAACAAGGTGATTATTGATCATATTAACTACTTCTACATTTATAATATAATATTTGCCATATAAACACATTTACATGTTTATTTATAGATCATTACCTACTGAAAAAAATGCCAAGCTTAAAAGGGAAAGTACAGAAATTTAAAGATCAGTAGTGAAAAATTAAGATAAAGGGCTAATGAGGATCATAATACAAGTCAAAAGGGAAAAGTAATCCAGTTTATAAAACCTTTTTTAAGAAAACATGAACAGTTTAAATGGAGATATACCTGTCACCTCCTACATATGCCTGTTTAACACTATGGATTTTCTGCCAGATAGCAGAGTCCAGAAATTGAGGCAAACTAAACAAATCATACTTTGATACACTCATAGAAAATGCTGAAGTAAACATCCCCTCCATATCTTAAGCAATTACTGTCTAAAGAAAGGGTTCACAGTTGCCAAGGATGCTGCTTAGTAAATAGTTTAAATTCCTTCCACTTGAGAGAAAAAGGATCTGAAGTATATGAGCCTCTCCCCTCCCCCCTCTGGTGAATTAATATTCCATGATATACACCATCACTGCTGATGGGGGCACCTCTTTTCAATGAGCAGAGATCAGCAACTGGCTATTTCACAAAGAATAAAATATAACCTTGGAATTCTAATGTGTATTTATGTTTTTTAAAAAGTGGCAGATCCATGTTAATAAACCTTGCTTGGGGAAAAAAATAAAATAGTTGCTAAGCCATGGTGAGTAATTAGCCCTTTAGCATCCCCTTTCTTCAAGAATGCTTCCTCCTGTGATGGTTCTTTTAAATAGCTCCAGTCCTGGCTGCCTTTGTTGGGCTTGGAAATTGTTCACATATGAGAGAAATTAAGCTCTCATTTAACAGAGACACATGCCTGTCAAGACCAGAGGAACAAAGACTAGTCCCTGGGGCCTGCTCAGCTCCCAGAGGCTGCCACTCATTCTGTTAGCAATGCTTACCCTTTGCAGAATGTGTATAAAACCCAGTAAATCATTTCATCTTCTATGCTTAATACACAAGAGCTCTGACCATTTTTCAAAGTGTTTTCCTCATACAACTTCACAGCTAGTTAGTTAAATTAAAAAAAAAAAAAATCTATTGTTTATTTCTTTCAGAATGCAATGAAAGTTTTTTTAGTCCAAAAGGTAATGAGAATGTTCCCAAACACTGTTCGCATAAATGAAGAGGCAATATCGCCACAGATTACTTTCCAGATATGTTTCCTGCATTTTATAGTTAATAATTAGAACACCCATTTTGTGAATTAACAGTACTCCTTCCAGCACTTTTAAACCTAGATTCAAAAGCTAGTTTTAAATTTTTTGTTTAATTTTTTTTTAAATGTAAAAATAAACTAAGGACTGGTATGGGATAGACTTGTTGTCCTATTTAAATGCAATACATTTTGACCCTTTGAAACACACAGCCAACATGTTTTTTCAGGGTGGAGATTAAAACTACTACTTAACAGCCAGCTATTTTTACTAGGAAAGTGAAATGGCTTTCTTATAGTCCCAACCAAAATACCCTTTCAGCCCTTCATACATTCTCATTTCCAAAGAAAACATGATGTTCTCTGACCCTTCTTGAGGAGAAAAGACAATATTCGTTACCTTTTATACAGAAATCTTCTCTGTATTATCCCCTACCTCATGCCCTCACCTCCTCCTCCTACTAGGAAAAAATATAGTAGCTGTGCTGAAAAACTAACAACCAGACTTTGAAAGCCTTCCAGTTTAGACCTACTTTTATCCAAAGTATAGAGGGGGGAGGGCTGGAGGGAAATGAGCGTCTGTCTATAATTACTAAAATAAATACTTTATTCAAAAGTAAAATGCTTATTCAAACTGACTGTTGTATGTACAGAAAACTTACCAAGGATTTACTCTAGCAATCTTTGAACAGAAACACTGGGAGTTCTAGGGCTGACAGCTTCAATCCCCAAAATGTTGTGAACCCCAAAATAATAAGCCGGTAGCACAGGGAACTTCACCTTGCTCAGCAGGGGGAGAAAAAGCAGATCTGGACTTGATAAGTAAAACCAGATCTACACAATGGTTATATGGTAAAGCCCTGCAATTGATGGAGAACATAAACAGTTCAAGAAGCCAGAGGTACAGCAGTTTCTCCAGAATAGGTTTGACTCATATCCAGTTAGATATTAATCAGATGTACAACTGGCACAAATGCTTTGTGCAAACACAGATAACTGTGCATGTGCCTTAGTATAAAGAAAAAAAAAAAAGTTCATCAGACTCTTTTACATTCACTTTATGTAGCATTTCTGAATGATTTATCGTTTTTCAAATAATAATTTATTTTCATTTTTTAAACCACAAATCACATCCTGCAGGCCTTAGTAGATGCAGATGTCAGAATGTGGTAGTACAACAAAATTAATTAAATAGCCCTTGAAAAAATTAAACAAAGTTTATTTATAAAAAATGACATTAAGGTGAACTGCCTAATAAGAACATGGATTTGCTTAAATAAAACATTATATAGTTCTGTTTTAGATTCATCCCTAAAGCCCTGAAAGATATTAGAATTTTAGTGAGTAATTACCCTATTTACTTCAAACAAAATGGGAGGAAATCGGAAAACCATATTAAATTCTACCATACATCAGAAATGAAATTCTCTCATTTTTTATCTTGCAACCCAATAAATAAATTGTAGTTGGAAAATTTATTAGGACTAGAAGATGAAACCTAACAAGCTAGAAATGAGGAAATGGCCAAAAGAATATCCAAATCAACATTATGCTTCAAGCTGTAAACCTACTTCTAGGAAGCATAACCAAGAAATCTTCCTTTCACAGCTTAATTGTTTTCAGACATTCTGAACCACACTCAGCACCACCCCCAGAGTTAGACAAAGTTCTAACTACTTAACACATCTCTTTTCAAATGAAAATGCAACACTTGGGGTGAAAACAAGAGAGACTAGGAAAAGGTGTTATATGCTATATATGCTGCTGACATAATACTTCACTAGGATATGCTGTAATTTCCTGCAATTAATACTTTAGCAAACCTATAAGAATTTTTTCCCAAATATTATAATATTTCATTTGCAAAACTAAATTAAGTTTGTGTCACCCTTTCCATTATACAGTCCTAATGCCAGGAGTTTGTCATTGACTACAGAAATGTGTTAGGTGTGGCCTGAAAGCAGGCATTTATTGGCCCGCTTCCTAAATGTATTTTTCTAAAAAAATCCCCCATAGCTATCATGTCATGTGGCAGGCATTACAAGCCATCACAATACCCCACAAAGAACACATGAATTTGAGCTCATAATTCAAAACCTTTCAATGGTTTAATATGCAAACGTTGCTAAGTGGACATGGCTTATGCTGTGGCCAAACATGACATTCCCCCGAAAGCTCTGTAGATGAGACTACCTATTGCTCTCCATTTCCTAAATGCCAGAGCTGACTCCAGTTATCTAGAATCACAAGAAGTCAGTTACAAGAAATTTCAGCAGTGATTTTGTATAAGGAGCCTTGTTCTAAATATATGGAAAATGAGAATTTGTGCACCAGAATAATTTGCCAGAGATTGTGTAGTTATTAGCAGAACAAAGAGCAGGCACAGACATCCTGAATCCAAGCCTATACATCTTTTGGCCACTCTTCACTTCTCTCACACTATTTTCTCTCCCAGTTGAGACTGCGTACCTTCAACAGAACAAGTTCTCTGAGAGTAGATCAGCAATCATTTCTCTTTTCCTGGTCTTAAAATTGTGGCCTCCCTGAGCCAAAAACAACATATAGCGGTCTTTGGAATTAATTCAGTGTCCTAGACAAAGTTGGTTAGGAAAATGAGTAAGAGACAGAGCAGACATAGATATCAGTAAAATAACCTCAAAGCACTGAAAAGATCTATACCTGCATATTTTTTCCAACTACCTGGAGACCTTGTTGTTTTTAATTAACTGGAGATTCTATTTAAGCAACCAGAAATCAGATGTGACAGCCTCATTCCGAGATTTGATCATCTATTGCTGGTCACAATCCATTCTAGATGTGAGCACAAGACAAAAGGATAGATTCCTGCCCTCCCTTTTACCTGCATTTTTTAAAGTAAAAGAATAATAATAGTTGTAGTAAATATTATAATTAATAGTTAATACAGTTATAATAGTTAATTATAAAAGCAATATGTTCTCTTCCAGACTTCTTATAAATGCCTATTTTTATGTAGTTGAGATTATATTGTATTCACATTATTGTGTTCTAGAGATTTTTTTCCCACCTAATATTATACTATAAGCATTATTACAAATCACTAATATAACTTTTAATAGTCATAAAAGCCCATCATATGAATATACCATAATAAATTTAATAATATTTCTAATATTGCAAATCAGGGTTCTTTCGATGTATATTTAGATTTAAACTGATTTTTTCTCATGTAAAAGCAATATGTATTCGAAAAAATTATTTAAACAAAACTAAAACAAGAAGCAATAGTTTAACTATAATTTTACTGCATAAAAACATTTGCCTTAAACATTGTCCTCTTAACCAATTGAAGTCTATATCAGGTCTTTATAGACAAGCCCTAGTCTCACTGAGAAAAAAAAACACAAAACAACTATATTGATAGGGAGGCCAAAGTCCTAAACAAAGTTCAGATTACCTCTTCTATGGAACCGCAAATGATCAGAACTTCCCTCCCACAAGGGATCTCTAGGAATTCCAGGGATATACTTCCTTCCACCCTAAAATGGAGCCTATGAAAGGGCCCTGCCAGAGATCAATGTATATGATGATACACAATAGAACAAAGTCCAACAATCTTAATAGAAAAACAGCTATTATGTGGAGGCTAACTTCAGCTCAATTTCATTTTCCTTTGCCCTGGTTTCTACCCTCATATTATAGATATTCCAGCCAAAGCTAGAAGTCCTCCAATAGTAAACTGTATGTTTGCTCTATCAACTGCAGATTTGACTTGGTCTACCTGATCTTCTAGAATTCAGGGGTCTCCAAACTACGCCCTGCGGGCCACATCTCATCCAGCCCGTGGAGACCTTTTTATCTGAATAAAATAATATTAAATAAATAATTAAAAACAACATCTATGCTTTGATTCTTTTTATTTGGACCTCGAGTGTGTAGTCAGCCCCCAAACTACTGTTTGATAGATAGTTAGTGTGGCCTGCGGGCTGAAAAATTTGGAGACCCCTGTTAGATCAAGCTCTAGCTAAACTAGGGTGACCAGACGTCCCGCTTTTGGCGGGGCAGTCCTGATTTTTAACAATTTGTCCCGTGTACCGCGGCATTTTAAAAAAGTCCCAATTTTTGGAAAGAATGCATGACAAGCTAGGGAATGGCAGGACATAGACCAAATTTTTAATCAAGAACCCCCACCCCTCCCACCCCCCACCCCCACCCCCGGTCAATGGTGTCCCACTTTACCAATGTTAAAATCTGGTCACCTTAATGCTAAACCCAACAAAAAATACTACTACAGTATCTCATTTTTGCCTGCTTCTCTGGGCTTTTCCACAAAGAATACCAGGTCTTTTAATGGTATCTCCATTTTAACTAGAATTCAAACAAAATCTAGAAACTTGAGTTTGCCCAATTCTTTGTATCACAAAGAATTACAGAGAGTAAGGTAGAGAGGAAAACTTGGAACTAGTTTTTCCTTTTCTCAAATCTCCATTACTCATTGCTAAGCAAGGTGACAGCTTTGGGGAGCGCTGGGGTGGCTCAGTGAGTTAAGCACTCTCTCTGTAGCCCGAGGTCCAAGTATCGAGTCCCAGCCCCAACCCATGTGGACCAATGTGCTGAACTGGGGTGTGCTTCCCATGTGGGAGGCCCCCAGCTTAGTTCTTGCCAGGGCAAGCTTCCCATGTGTGTGAAGGCCCCCATTTGGCTCACGGGGGCACGCCTAAAGTGCAGGAACCACCCCCCACTCCAACCCTGGCCCAGTTTCTGCCCTGCGCAGGCCCTGCCCACCTGTGTGGAACAAAACCATGTTGAAAACTGATGACATACAACTACAGAGACTGCTCTGGGCCCTCTCCCTTCTCTCTGTCTCTGTTTTTCTCTCTGTCAAAAACAATAAAATAAATCTTTAAAAAAAAACTTCCTGTCTATGTACACTTTCTTACTCTCCTTCATGTTCTGCTATTGGTCTCATTCTTCTTCTGAGATATCCATGGTGATCCTTTCAAACCATAGCCTCCAGCTACTAAACTGATTATCTGGGAACTATCATGACATTCATGGTTCCCAATGAAATGCAAATCAGGAGGAAGGAGGGGCTGACAGCTACAGAATGAAAAAGGTCCTTTAGTACAAATAACACCTGAACCAACAGCTGGAGATCCTCTCCTTGAAGTTTCAGGTCTCTGACTGCCTCCTCAGACACCATTAAATTATACAAATCCTACAGTGCCCCGTATTAAATGAACTCTTTGTTTAAAAAATACCAAGCAAAGACTTGCTTAATCTTTTTTCACATAACAGTACAAAAGGGATGATTTTCCATTTGGGTAACTGGTTTCTGACATAATCACAACTTTTGAAAGGGGACAAGTTGTTAGACACCAATTGAAACAAAATAAGTTTTCTTTTTTTACCCCCATTTTCCTATGAATAACACAATTAAAGAACATATAAGGAGGAGCCAACATTTGTGTGGCTGGGAAATGAGTGATGCCATTAAGGTACAAACTAAGCCTAGCCTATTGGAGTTCTTCAGAACGCTCTGTCGACCTTGTCAACAGGTTCAAGCATAGCCAGGTCAGCCTACCTGAGAAACTTTACATTTGCACTAATCTCAGTCATTGCAGAAAATTCATCTGTAGACATTTTAAGAGAAAAATCTTCCACCAAAGTGTATGTTTAACAGAAGTCATAACTATGACCTCACTGAGGATGGACTTTAGCCTTTATTCTGACCTGTGAATTCCTTAACTTTCATTGTTTAATGTTACAATTTTTCTTAATGGATTGGGTGGTAGATAAAATGAATTCAGCATCTCACAGTGAGGCATTACACCTTTTGCATCATTTATTTTCTTTTATTTTGAACAGTAAAAATATCTGACTCTGAACATTAATAACTTTGAGTGGGAGTTACCTTACGTGAATTAAAAATGGTTATGTCAGTACAAGCCTTCAGAATTTAAAAAATATTTCCCTGTGCTATATCAAGTGTCACACAGTATATCAATTTTTATTTCCCATCTCTCAAGTCTGGTATGCATACTGTTTAACTTCTTAAATTCTAAGTATAGACATAATTCACAAAAGCTGGGCAAATGCTTGACTTCCATGAGATGGCGTACATAAGATTTATATGAACAACTTTATTTTAAACAAGAAGGACTTCTGCATTTTGCATGGCTACATCACATAACTTCATCTGTGTTTTTTTAAAAGGGGGCTATAAAATAAATTGGAAAGGTTCATTTACTATCCTTCTAACTTCACAAGCACTATTGATCTAATAGAAAAGCCCATTTTAGAGTGAAAGGTGAGAATCTGACCCTGTCTTCTAGAATAAAATGCCACGTTCCCTTTTAGACAGTATTCAGGCAGCTTTGTCTAATTCTTGGTCAGCCATTTCTGAGTGCCTGATAAACTTCACTCTCCTCTCAGTGATAAAGGAAATGCTTCTCTTTTGGTAGCCAGAGAAAATTGTTGCTTTCTTTTCCTCTAGATGATCATGATGGTAATAATTGATTAAAATGCATAAACATTTATTATTCTATATTTACATCACTAATTTGGGGGTTCTAATTATGCATGCATATATAAGTACAAACATACTTATACATGAGATACAATCTGTGTACATGTATGTTTCTTTATAAGGGGCTCTGAAATTATTCCTATACTTAGATACAAAAACAACAACGACAGTGATAGATATTATGCATTAAACACTTCGTAGGGGCTTTTTACAATGATCTTTAATAAACTAGTAAGGTATATAAAATTCAGGCTCAGAGATATTAAGTAACTTGTCTCACAGCTATTACGTAGCAAAACAATCACAAAGCTAATAAGTAATAGAAGTGGAATCTAAATCTTGATTTAATAGTCTCCAATACCTGTACTGGTTCTACAAAAAAAATTTGCATTATATTACATGAAACAATGTATCTTACCCTCTATGCCTTCTACTTATATATGTACAAATGTAGCTGAAAAGTGCATACACATTCATACAGTCCTCACATATGTCAAGATATAGTCGATCGCATGAAGAATTTTTCTTAAAACACATTTTTAAAAAACAGGTTGATTTCCTTGGTCAAAATTCATTCTGTTTTGATAGTAGAAGTCAAATGGCATCTGAGAACTTAATTTCTAAAAGTATTTGTCTTCTTATGAAAAACGTCTTCCTTTTTTATTTTAAATGCCTCTCCCAAAGGCATGAATCTGATATCACTACATTCCTGTCTTGATAGTATACCACATATAAATATAAATCAGGTTATTACAACTAACTTAATCTATTAAAATTGTTTGAACTATGATCCATTACACACTTTCTAGCTACTAAGTAAAATAGCTGTGACCAAAGTCAAAAGTATATTTCAAATTGCTCAAGAATTATTTGCTTAAGCTATGCCCAAACTTCACTCTTATCTATTTATATGTAGGCAGGTAGGTAGAGAGATAAATAGATAATTCAAAAAAATGTAGATTCACATTTAATGATTTAATCTGTATTACACTATATAAAAGAGTATTTCTCAATCTTGACTGCCCTCTACAATCATCTAGAGAGATTTTAACAGGCACTATTGGGGACTGTACCCTGACCAATTCAATCAGAATCCCTGGCTGGGACTCAGACATCACTATTTTTAAAAGGCTTCCAAGTGATTACAAGGTACAACCAAGGTTCAGAACCACTGGCATCAAATGCTGCCACTTATGTCAGCTGGAGAAGGCAGCTGCAAACAAACAAAAAGTATTGACATTAGAAGTGACAGACCCTCAATGTAGAGACATATCACTTTAAAGCCCCCAGAAAGTAATATAATTAACTATCTAAGTAGTTTATATATAAATACCAAGAGAGTCACTCAGCCATGAATCCATTTCATACTACACTACAAAAAAATCCCATTTATGTTCTTCTTATCTTTTTACTTATGGGTATATACCCAGAGTTGTAGTAGTTCTGGGATATAAACTGATTTTAATAACAAATCTTGCATTTTTTCCATTTAAGGATAAAGAGAATGTAATGAGATTTTAGATGTTAGGTACAATTACCCACGTTTTACAAACTAGGAAATTAAAGTGCTCGAAGATTTATTCAGTCACAAAAAAAGGCAAACTGAGAAACAACCTGAAATGTTGGAAATGGAACTAGACTAGGAGTTGAGAAAGTTGGGTTTCACTCATGGCTCTGACAATATTTAGCATTTTAAGCTTGAACAAGTCTGTGCCTCAATTTCCCCATGTAAAGGATTTGGACTGGAGAAAGGAGTCCAAAGAAATGACAAAGAAAAACAAAAGTGGGGCCTTACATATACTTGGAAACTTTTTATTTTACCAAATAAAACTAATAGAAAAAACAAGAACAAAGCATATACTATATATTATCAGCTTTACTTCATAAAAAGAAAGGGCATTTAAATTTCAAAGAAAGTAGAAAAATATAGCCTCAGGGGCATTTTTAAGTCTAGCTTAATGATTAACTCACTACATTGTGTCCAACAGGGACAGCACCCTCCCTCTCCCCATCAGTGAATGAGGATCATGAGGACCTCCAGATGATGTTTGCAAAATGAACACTCTGTGAAAGTGGAAGCAGAATGGAGATGGAACATCTAATGCCACTTAGTCTACTGCTCTTCCAAGAGTTTGCCAAAATTCCATTATTAAAGAACTACCTTTGTAATTTTTGCCTTATCCAAGTATCCAATAATTATTTGCTTCAGGTTGTTTTTTAAGTTGTCTTTTTTGCTCAATTACTTTATTTCAAAAGGGAACTTTATTTCACAACCTCAAATAAAAGACTGAAATGACTCATAATAAATAGAAGATAATCAGATAACCTTGAAAGTAAAAGTTTTATTTTATTTAAATTTGAATTAAACACTATTGCCTCCACAGTCTCGATGACTAAGATGATGTCTCTCTCCTCACATCCCAGGAAGGTATTAAAGACTAACCCTAAACTGAGACTTCAATATAATCAGAGAGATCAAGAAAAAAAAAACAGAAAAGAGCTGCCTTTCCCTTGGGGGATTGATTCGGTGTTATGTAATGTCACATGTTGGCATCACCTGGATCATCACCACTCTGCTCCATACCCTCCTGCCTCTGAAGAGGTAAGACACACTCCCTCTTTCATTAATCCTAGAAAGCTGTAGAGACTTTGGTTTCCCTGAATTTTTAATATCACTAGTTTGAGAGAGATCTGGGAGTGGGATCTGAGATATAAGCACAAGTAGGTAGGATAGAGAAGGAGGGTTCAGCTCAAGCAGGGGTACCCAACCCCCAGGCCAGGCACGAACCACGAACTGGGCCGCACAGCAGGAGGTCAGTAGCAGGCAAGCAAGCAGAGCTGCTTTGTCTGTATTTACAATTTCTCCCCATCACTCCCATTATTGTCTGAGCTCCACCTCCTGCCAGATTAATGGTGGCATTAGATTCTCGTAGGAGTGTGAACCCTATTGTGAACTGCGCATTCAAGGGATATAGGTTTTGTACTCCTTATGAGAATCTAATGCCTGATGATATGAGATGGAGATGAGGCAGTGATACTAGCACTCAGGAGTAGCTGCAAATACAGATTAACATTAGCAGGGAAGTTTGACTGCACAGAGACCATAATAAATCAATTGTTTGCAAACTCACATCAAAACCCTATTAGTGAGTTATTAAGCTGCATCTGGTGCTTGAACCATCCTAAACCATCCTCTCCAACACCCCATACCAGTCCATGGAAAAATCATCTTCCATGAAATGAGTTTCTGGTGCCAAAAAGGTTGGGGACTGCTGAGCTAGAGAGGACTAGAGAAAGTAAAGGATAGTGCCTAAAAAGTATTGGGATTTACCATCAGGTCTGGGCTGCTGAATGAGAACTTTGCCATAGGCCATATTTAGAAAGCATAGCAAGCTGATTAATAATTTCATATATTAGCTCATAGGATCTGATCAGGTATCATCTCTTCTTATTGCTAGATCCACTCCAACTTTAACAAACAGTCCAGTATGATTAATGTGAAGTTTCTGATCCACAACAATAATTCACATTTTTAGCTATGAAGGCCCTTGTATTCATGAATTATAACCAACTTACCTATACTTTATAATTCAGAAATTTCACTATTAAAATGTTTGAAGCAAGCAATGGAGCATCTATCATTGACTAAAAATTTAATTAGATTGCATAAAAGAAATAATTAGATTTGCATTTTTATGTTAGTTTTAAACTTCCAAAGAAGATCACAACAGCTTGCCTGTAGGCAATTCAAAACAGCATACAGAAAAAAATAGAGAAGAAAGGGTCTGATTTTCCTGGCTAATTCATGATTGAAGATAGAATTACAAAATATTTTAAGGGCTTGCTGAAGCTGGGGGCTAATCTTAAACTTCTAAGCTATGTTTATAACCTTCTTTTCATTGCAAGAGAGTATCAGATACATATACAATGCCAAAAGAAGTCTCAAATTACTTCCAATGGGTTTATTTGGTCCTTTCACAGGCTGGTGGAAGGACATTTGTTACCTAATCAATAACACACACAAAAAGGACTGTTTGTTAGAGCCAAAACAGGAGCACTGTAATTGCTTTTTGTTTATCAATGCTAAATACAATTAACAAAGATACAACATAAGACAGAGGGACTATATAAGTAAAACTGGAAGTCTCCTGACTTTCCTGTCTTTCCACTGGCTGCTCCGGCCTTCTCCGAAAGACAATAAATGCAAGGTCCAGCTCTTAAAATTAGAGGTCGATTAGATACTTAATGATGAAGCATATTCTCAAATATATATCTATTATTATTATCCTAGCAAAAAATTAATTAACCAGGTCATACAGGCCATGAAGGCTAATGTACAAAGTAATTATTTCTGATCTTTAGACTACTTCACATAAATGGTAGTCCTTATTCTGCTCAGTAGATACCTGAAATGCCTATAGTTAATCATACTGAAGGAAACAAAAGGCAAGGTTTATCTCCTTAAAAGGTGAGTACATCTCAAATTATTTCATTTAATGGTTTAAGAACAATCATTTGCTTGCTTATAATAGTAACATCTCTTTTGGTTAACAAAAAAAGAAAAAACACATTTAATGGTGCTCTACCATGTGCCAAACAGACCACACAAAATATACGAATAGCACAAGGGACTATATTATAACCAAAACAGAAAACACTGTGTATGAAAAATACTTATATATTCTTAGAATAGAGTGAAGCTCTAGTGAAGAGACAAACACTTGGGTTTGTAAGTAAGCAGTATGTACTACAGCATTTAAAAGAGAAAGTTTTCAGATAAGACAAGGATATCTACAAAGCAGCAGCAACGGCATTTATTTGGGGAATCCCACAAATTGAGTTTGCCATTTAATGAAGGGATATTGTATGTTAACCCTAAAGATAAACAAAGGGTTAAGAATTTCAAATCTCACAATTACACTAAAAAAAGGTAGACATGTATAAATTGACTAAGTCATTGGCTCTGGTCCAGGAAGCCAAATGCCCAAATAAAATCCCAAACAACCAGTCCAGTCTTTAGAGGCCATTGTTGTTTTGTCAGTGACATGAAGTGTAAAGAGAGGACATTGCCTGTATAGCACACAATACAAGCCCCTTGAATAACTAAAATTGGGAAACCAAAGAATGTCATGTGTCCATGAAGAATATCTTCTCTAGATCCAAAAACTATGGTAGGGACAAATGAAGTTAAATAAATATATATAGATGGATCAAGAAATCAGGATTTATAAAGTATTTTGTTTTGCTAGACAAGACTTATATGTAATAGTTGATTAAAATAGTGTAAATATGCTTCGATATGTCCAATAAATTAAAAGTAAATTTTGTTTACTAGTCAACCTAACTCATAAATAAAATGCGCCAAGAGCTTGTCTAAGATACTACATAGTACAATCCATGGAAGAAGAAGGATGAAATTACTGAGGTGGTAATCTATGTTTTTGAATTATAGCATGAAAATAAATCCCAGCTCCAAGGATCCATAATCTATGATTGATTAGTTTTGTTTTCCTACAGTTGATAAAAACTATGCTGTTTCTCTCCTGGTAATAACAAAAATGTCTAACTTTCTGGGCTTCATATTGGGAGAGTTACTTAATATGCAAAAAATTAGAGGACTCACCATTTTCCCCAAAGCACAAACAGAGGGATTTGAATTCATTAAGAAAATAGCTCCCTAAAAGATCTGTTAATATTAAAGCATTTTAATAGTCATTTAAAGTTATTAATCTGGTTTTTAAATGGTAAAAATTGACTCATCAAAAATATAAAAACTTTAATTCACAAAATCATTCATCTTATTTTTTCAACATGGGTTACATGACTTTAAAAGCATGTCTTTAAAAAGTTAGTTAGAATTTAACAAGGCAAAACTATGTTAAAAATTATATTCAAGGGAGAAAAAATTTACAAATGAAATGATTTTAACAGTATATGTAAGTTTTAAATGACAGCAAATAAAATAAGCCAATAAAATAGCATTACAATACTGTCTTAATCATGTCTTTTTCTATTTCTAATAAAAAATCCTGTCTTTAAATTTGCTCAAGTAATTCAGGTTTTCATTTATTCCCACTACAAGAGGCCCAGATGTGTTTGTATATGATTGCTACAACAGGTTAGACACTCTTCTCCTTCTTTCTACTACAGTTTACAAATTAAAAAAAAAAAAAAGTACCAATTCAGTAGTCAGCATTTTGAACTAGAAGTAAAGAACAGTCTTGAATATAATCACCTGATACTCACGATCCATAGCCAATTGCCATGGCTTAATCTTGCTGACCATGTTAGCTAGTAGGTTCTAGGGTTTAAAATTTTTAAAGAAAAAAAAGAAAAAGAAAGGCCAAACTTGTTCAAATTCTCTCTGTATTCATTTCCCTTCAGAAGATAAGTTAGGTTTTGTATTTATTATCTTCTTTTTGTTATGTTATGTTTTGTTTTCAAAAGGGAGAATGTTTCTTTTATGATAGAAAAATATTTGAAGCGTCTCTTAAATATCATATTTTGTTCAAAAAATAAATTAAAATTATCCCAGCAATAATCTTTCTCCTAAATTTGATCATGTTTATAGTTTGTCAAAATTCATTTTTTTTAAATACAGTTAATTCATTCCCCTTCCAAAAACAAATAACTAAAAGTCTGAATATCAACTGCCTGCTTTATAAGTGTCAGAGATGAGTATGTTTTGTGTAAGGAGTGTTTTGAAGCATTTGAAAAATTCTTTGGTCTCATACTATAAAATAAATACCGACAAGAATGCAATGAAGCAGTAGCTCAGGACAGAATGAACTATAAATACAGGTTATTGCTTCCTCTTATTTTTAAAAATATGAATTCTTGTTACAAAGAATCCTATATTTCTAAAATAAATGTAACTCTGACATTTTGAATCTCTCTATGATTTTAAAATTTATACTGCTGAGATTAAGTGCTGACTAGCTCAATTTCTAAAAATTTAAACAAGGAGAAATATCTACAAATGTTAAAAGCAATTAAACTTATATTAGAAAACTTGAAAAATAATTTTCCTATTTTCTCAAATTAAACATTCTGATGAATAATATACAAGATGAAGTTCTAGTTTCCTGAAAAAGACATCAATTTCATGTAGTCATTATAACTATAAAATCATATATAATCAATAAATACTAAAGTATTTTATAAAAATACTCTGAAATGATTTATCTGCTCTTCATCTGAGATGCTCTATACCACAGGCAAACATGAATTAAGACAGCCAGTTAATTCCAACAACATGGAACTAAGAAGTGAAATACATTCAAAGTAATAAACAGGCAGTAAAAACACTAACAATAAGTAACTGATACAGGAACATCTCAGGGAACGTCTTCCATTTCTGTGTTACAAATATGAGAAACAGAGAGAACTAAAGGATCAGGTTATTTAACACCTACTGAGTTCTTAGGGAGGGATCTAGAGAAAAACGTAGGAAGCCACAGGCTAAAAATCTTGACCTTAGCAGTAGGAGACACACTGAAAATTCTAATAAGGGCAGAACAAGGGAACACCTGGACAGTTATTTAATTAAGAATCTCAGCATGAGTTATAAAAGAGATATCAGGATGAGAAATTATTCCAAGATTTAATTGTAAGGGCTAACTGTCAAAAATGCCAGAGACATTCCATCCCCTCTATATTTGGACCCTTTCTTTTGAAATACATACACTTGAGTATGAAATATAGAATCAAAACTAATTTTAAAACAACAACAACAATAAAACACTGGTTAAAACCTCAATGTGAAGATAACTAAACAAAATGCAAAGTCAGGTACAGGTATTTCTTCAAGCACTAAATCGGTATTTTCAATGCAATGGCTACTATCTGGAATGCTAAATCTCATTAACAAAACAAGGCCAGAATCTAAGTTAAAATCACTGGCTTTCATCAATGAGGTAGAAGATTAGAGTAAGCGATGACTTTATGTGAATAGTTTTTTATACAATACAGGAAAGTGTAATATTAACCTCAAGGAAAGGAATATAATTCAGAATACCCTTCCCCAACGAGGCTGAATCACAGATCCCAGTAGTTAGAAAATACCCACAGCAACTAAGAGAAATCAGAGTCTGTGGTGAGAACATATAACTTTGAGATCAGTATTCCTGAGAATTAATCACCAGACAACCAGTTCCTTATGCTATGGCTTTCTAGAAGTCACACACCTATGTTCCTATTCAAAAATGAAGACCACTTCCTCACCTATCTCAAATAGCTGTTGAATTAACTATCAAGTATCTAAAGGAATGACAGACATCAAAATTCCTTCCCAGGACCTTGTTTTATAACCTATATATTGTGTCACCCTGCCACAACAAGAAAAGGGAATTTCTAAATTGCATTACAATTATTCAGAAACAAGTTATTCCTCCTTTCTAGACTGTAAGCTCCTTGAAGGCAGTCATTTGTTAATCTTTATATTCTCCTCAGCATCTAACATAAATGCAATTAATATCTGTTGAACAAATTAATTATTACCAACCTTTTCCCAGGTCATAAGACTCTTCTCATAACTGGCCCATGAGTCAGTCCTAACAAGTAAACAAACATGAGCTTCTCCCTATGAAACTATTAGGTGGTGAAATGCAAAGCAGAAATTGGCTTGTGGCAATATAAATAGCATGTGCATGCTACCTTGGAAACCATTAGGTTTCCACTAGGTTATGTTAAGCAAACGGCAGAATGAAAAAAAGATAGTTTTTTTCTGCTTATGCATCACATGAAAAAAGAATGCTTAGACCACCACTTAGTCGATATTTCCTACACCCACTTATACAATTGTATACAATATACTTGAATAGCAGCCATATTGGTGTTGTTTATAAGAGAGGGGTGCATTTGCAGCATTTTAAATTCTATTTTCAAGGAGAAAAATATCTAAATATAATCAGATGAGAGTAATAAAATACACTGACCTGGATCTGTTGCTGTAGGAGATTAATTTTGTGCTGCTGTTGCAGAAGTTGCTGCTGTTGTCTCGCAATCTATCAGAAATAAAGTTTCATTAAGTTAAAATGAAATGCTTACACCTTTGCCATTACCTCAGGTATCTCTCCTGGTAGTATAAGAAGGCTTTACTGCACTTCTGTGTGAGAGAGTTTCTATAAAATGAGACAGACAGAATCAGAAAGTTGGAGAAAAGGAAAAACTTCAAACAGGTGCCACTTCTCTGTTTATCCTAACTCTTTAGCTGTAGGTAAAAATTGTCCCTTGTTACTACATTTGTGAGCAGTTCATCCATATATGCGCTGCTCATATGGAAAGAAAGAGAATTCTGAAATCTGATCCTTGGAGAATAAAGATAAAAAAACTCCAGCTACATTTTTCTAAAGAGCTTAATTTGGATATAAAAAGTAAAATCTATAAGCAAAGACAGGAAAGAACTTTCTATTAATTAATATGGTTGACTTTAGTGAAACCTTTTCTAATGTAAAGACTTTCAGGACTAATAAGACTTAAAAATAACATCAAAGGGGTGCCAAAAAAAAAAACCAACACAACAAAAAGTGAAAACTATTCACCTCTTTTTGTTGATGTACAAATTGTACATCAATCATGTAACATACAAAGTACTGTATTTTCCGCTTCATAAGACACACTTCCCGCCCCCCCGCCCCCCCAAAGTGGGTGAAAATGTCTGTGAGTCTTATGGAGCAAATATTGAGTCACAGCCACGATGTGTATTACCTGACCTGTCAGTTCTTGGTGTTTCCAGAAAACTAGAAAAGTGCTTGAACCTTAATATCTCTCCTCATTTGTTAATGACAGTGACAATGGTTCTTAATACCACTGTTGACTTTAGATAGTTGAAATATTATCCTGCTAAATTTTATTAAATATATTAGTACACCATTTGGTTCAGAATATTTTTTTTCTTGTTTTCCTCCTGTAAACCTAGGTGTGTCTTATGGTCAGATGCATCTTATAGTGCAAAAAATATGGCACTATTTAAAACAAAATTTAATATTTATCTATTTATCCTTTCTACACTATTGTGTTAATTTTACAGTATAGGATCCTCATAAAGTGTTATATTCCCTTGTCTCAATCCAACAATCAAATTCAACATCTTAATACATCATCTGGTCTATAAAAAGAAATATTAACCACTAAATGCAAGCCTTATCAAGGACTGAATTTGCCCCATAGGAGAGCAAACAATTTCTTTAGAATAATGGTGTTTACTACAAAACACAAGTTAGGCCTCTGGGTGATTATTGCCTAGAAAGCTGAGCTGCTATATAGCCTGGAGCCCAGGGGAATGCCCCTTAGTGAAAACACACTCCAATCTAGGAAGCCAGAGAGAAAAGAAGCCAGAGGACTCAGAAGGACTTGGGTTAGTGGTGCCCTATAGACAAAAGTTGTTTTTTTCTTCCTATTTTTTCTATTGCCAAAAGCCAATATCCTACAATGGGCAATGTTGGAAGTAGAAACGTGTGTGCATCAGCCCCCAGCTGTATGCTTCCTGAGTCTTTTTGAAGCTTTAGCCTAGAGCAGAAGGAAACACCCAAATCACATTTTCATTCAGCAGATGACAAAATAGCAGTCTGCTCCCAAATGTTGCTTTAAGGTTTCTAGTGATGACTGTCTCATACTGGAAGTCATGATAAAGCTGTCCTTCACATAGGCTATAGTTTGAGAAATGGGACCATTCTTCCCCAAAGCCTTATAAGCAAAATGGAAACACTATTTAATCAGGATGGAAAGGCCCACTTTGCTTGTCAGCATTCAAATCAGAAATGGACAATTCACTCTGCAGCTCTAGGTATAGATGCTGGATCCTCTGAATATTTATTTCCTCTTAGCAAACCAGTGAAACACCACTAGGCATCTAATATTGATGGTCTCTCCTAAATGATAAAGTGCTGCATAGAAATGCATCCAGAACAGCACAGTGCAATTACTATCATCCACCCTAGACGTATGGGTTTGACACAGTGAAGTATGGTATATAGGCACCATGTGGCTCAAATTCTGAATTTTATTTGCCAATCGGTTGAGCTACATGCTCGCTTCATTGAGCATGACAACCTAGTTTTAAGTGTCATTTAATTTTCATTTTGAAATATAATTACAAAGTGTTCACTGTAAGATATCACTCGTCTGCAAATGTGTCAAGATTAATTTGTGCTAGCTTATTCACAAGTGTCAATAGTTAATTACTGTGTCATCTCTGGATGGCTAAATGACATTCTAACTTCTGATTTTTTACAGTGTTCCTTTATGTTATTTTCCATTAGGGGCTGAGCCCATATTCCTACATGTGGGCAAATATTCAAGCATATAAAATACCAGACGTCACAACTCATTAAAATCAACACAGCATATATTGCTCTATATACCCCTATAAAATACATTTAACTGAAAAGATAATTCCAGTAATAATGTCAGATTCCTAAAATCTGCACATTAACTTGGGTCCATCTGATCTAAAGCATCAGGGACTACTCTATAGATCACTGTTGTTAGATTAAAGCACTCTGGTGAGACAGGAAAAACATTTGGGAATGTGATTTATTATATAAAAGATATACATTTAAACTTTGCTATTTTTTCTTCTTTCTGGGTTCTAAATCAATGAAGTCAAATTCTTATAGAAGCCATGTGCTAATTTGTTTTTAATAATTTACCCATGCTATAAATAGAGTGATCATATAACTAGCATCCAACCAGGAGAACTTTGCAAGTGGAAGAGGGAAGGGGAGAGTGTTATTAATACTTTGGAAAACAGGCAATAAGCAGGGCTATCTGAGAAAACAGATATATGATCACCCTAGCTTTAATGTCAGGGAAAAATCATTGGACAAGTCGGCTGAAAGATCCTCCAAGTTTTTCTAAACCAGGACCCTCCTTTTCTGGATAAAAAAGAGTAAGTCCCAGAGAAAAGCAACTTACTAATGGATGGGCTACACTGGGAATACATGTGCTGTCTAAGTGAATAAGTACCCCTGAGTAACAAATCAAATCCAAATGTTCTAGAACAGTGTTATTTCAGTTATGCCCAGTAGCTATGATTCCTTTGTCCTCTACATATTCCCTCAGTATTCTTGAAGGCCTCAGATTTCCAAAAGGCCTCTTTCTTTCCTTCTTGTTCTTCTTTTTTTAGGAACACTTCTGACAAATAAACCAATCAATGTGATTACTTGCTGAGCTTGGCACGTTCCACCTCTTTGGTTCGTCAGCTCCTTTTGCAGGGCTCACCTGTTCTTGCTGTTGGCGAGCAAGGTCCATTTGCTGCCGTTGTTTCTCAATTTGTGAGGCTGCCAGTTTTTTCTGTTCATCATGAGCTGCCAGGAGCTGCTCCCGTAAACTGATCAGCTGGGTAATCATGGTAGAGAGCTGCCGTTCTTTTTCTGCCAGGCTCTCAGGTGTACCTAAAATGGAAGCAAGAAGATATCTCACAAGTTTGAGAAAAGTCTGAATAAATTGAAGAAAGAGTGGGAGGAGGGCAGATTTACAGAGGGACTACCCTAAGACACTTAAAGATCTGGGACAAAAACTGGAGGTCACTGTGAGTACAGAAAGACTACAGAGTAGGAACAGAATGAACACTAGTATAGGTCATTGCCCCAGCTAAGAGAAAGTACTGTCACCCATAACATTCTCACTCATTCTTCTCTCTCACTTTTTAAAATAAAACAAAACAAGCAGAACTACTTTCCCCATTCTCTCCCTTTCACTACTCCTCTCAATTATCTGATCAAGCTAGAAACCCAGTGATATAGTACCTAAGATTAAAAACTATGGATTGGATTGTATACCGATAAATATTCTATAATCACCTCTACCCTCAGTGATCACCACTGGATCTATGACACAGTAGGTGCTTAATACATGTTATTTAAGAAATTTTCTGACCACTGCCCTCATAAAAATTTTCTATTATGTAAAGATCTGTCTCTGAAGCTTTGAAATCAGAGGTCACTCTCGGCCATGGAAAGAGTCTTACAGAGAGAAAGGAAAAACAAATAAACAAACAAAACCTGCCTTACTTCAGGTAAGAAAGAATTAAACCTGATTTTTATTTATTGTTTGTTTGCTTGTTTACGTATTTATTTTTCTTTTCTGTGAGGGAATTGAGCTAAAAAGTTCCCAAGTTCGTCCTTAAAGGCAACAGTGTTGCTTGGGGGGCTCCCTCACCTCTTTGTCATTTCTCATTCTTCAAGGGGGAAAACACATTCAAGGTTGAAAAGGTTAGGCGTAAGGATGTGCTGTTTAATGAATCTGATGTCAGTGAACACTTACGGTATGCACAAATGGTGCTGAACAGTCTTTTTGTGGGCAAATTGCACAGCTCTCCTAAGTAAAGGGTACAGAATCCTTTCATGTATCTAAATAAGAGCATTTTACCACAGCATAAGAATTTCAACCCAACCTGTGTAGTTGAGCCACACAGGTTTCATTATGAACAAATTGTCTATGATTTGAAAGCTTTTCAAAAGATGCCACCAGCTGTCAAAGGGGACAAAAATTCCGATTTCTGTGTGTGGATGAAGAGACATCCATTCTCCTTATGAAACCAACTTCATTCGTGCTAAGAAAGCACCAGGATAATCTGAGAAATAAAAATATTTTAATTAGGAGTGGCCATATTTTCTGAGAGGCCCCATGGAAAAAGGAAGCCTTCAGAAGATGCTGGCTAGCACTTGCTAATTCATGATGCCCACAAGATAACACTGATGTCAGGCGAGAAGGTACGATATTTTGGACTACCTTGTGATTCTTAATGCCAACCCAAGTTGCCAACCCTAAAGAAATACACAAACAAACAAACAAAACAAAAAAAACCCCTCAATATCCCATGTCCCTTAAGGAATCACTGAACTGCAAGATGGCCTAAAATTAAAAGAAAGATCAGATAGTTGAGATAATGTTTGAAAATGTATTCCACTGATAAGAGAACAAATACTGTATCAAGGATAGTGAATGGCCAGCTGTCAGTCTAGCTATTCAAATTGGTTTTCATTTAAAATGAGTTTTTATTTCAGCAATAGGAATTTCAGGGTAGTGAAAGAAAGAACCTCTTGATCCAGACACATTAAAAGACAAAAGCAGGTTCCTGGAGAGAGTCAAAGTTTCTTCAAAAGCACCACAAGCTCAACTGTGTATGATACACACACACCACATACATGTGAATGAAAAGATATAAAACAAGTATGAAATTAATTTATTTACTCACTTCATTCCTTTTTAATTAAAAAAAAACTTCCTGAAAGACACCTGTATGTCTGGTATTATAAGAAGAACTAAGGATACTGATATCATGGCAAGAAAAAACAGAGTTCCCTACTTTCATGCAATTTGTAGTCCAAAATAGAGAGCCACCAATGTAAACTATAACTAAATTACATTCACAAACAAGACAGAGATTTGGGGGAATGTTTAACCCAGTTTGGGAGGCCCAAGTGTTGTGAAGGAATGGCTGAAAAAGTAACAAATTAACAGGAAGCTGAGTAGAGTTAACTAGGCAAAGAGTTGGAGGGTGGTCAAGCAGCTTTTCAGAAGAAAACAACTTAGGTAAAGGTTCTCTGGGGTGGAAGAGGGGGCGTTTCAGTGTGTTCCAGAAAGTGAAAGGAGGTAATAAAATTTAAGCAAGGAAAATAAAGGGGAGTAGAGTACAAGATGAGGTTAGAGGTAGAAAAAGATCACACCTTTTAGCTTCTTATAGACTACGCTAATGAACTTTCTATTTGTCCTAGGAATATTCCAAAACCAATAAATATTTTTGAAAAGGACGATGTGGTCATTCTGGTTACAGTGTGGAGAATGGTTTGGAAAGCAATGAAAATAGAAACATGGGATACATGCACATTTAATTACCTATATTTTCTGTAACATTGTGATCTAGGTGTAATTTTTTTTGTTATACCTATTTATATAAAGTTGAGAAAACGTTTTTAAAAAATTTATTTTATTGTTTTTGATACACAGAGAGGGAGAGGGAGGGAGGGAGGGAGGGAGAGAGAGAGAGAGAGAGAGAGAGAGAGAGAGAGAGAGAGAGAGAGAGGCAGAGAGAAGTAGAAGGGCCCAGAGCAGTCTCCATAGTTGTAAACCATGAGTTTTCGACATGGTTTCATTCCACACAGTTGGGGGCAGGGGGTGTGCAGGTCAGGAACTGGGCTGGAGGCCTCCTGCATAAGAGGCATGCCCCCTCGAGCCAGGGGCCGAACCCGGGGATAAGAACCAAACTGGGGGCCTCCCGCATGACACACCCCAGTTCAACATATGGATCTGCATGAGCTGGGGTCAGGATTCGATTCTTGATCCCTAGGGCTGCAAAGCAAGTGTTTAACCCACTGAGCCATTCTGGCTTCCCCTAAGTTGAGAGAACTTACTGGATACTGGGAAAGTTACTGTACCATAATTATTTATTAATAAAAATGAGCATTCATAGGAAATTTGGGGCAAGGACCAATATAAAAGTTGGAACTAGTATTTATATTCCCCAATAAAGACTGGAAATTTTTCGTTTCTCCTAGGTTAACAAAGTCTTGTCAAAAATCATCAATATACAGGGGGTGCCAAAAAAATGTATACACAATTTAAGAGCTGTTATCTATGTATTACTTTTTGAAGTTGAATTGAATTAGGGTAGCAACATGTAGTATGACATTTGCTCAAAAAATGATATTAATTAAATGAATGCTAGAGTCACCATGAGACAGTCAGGACGGTCAAAGAAAATAGCAGAAGCACAGCTGTTGTTCAAGGAGCACAAGACCATTTTGAAGTGGTATTTGAAATTCAAGAATGCTGTGGAAGTACAATGACAATGGAGGCATGAGTATGCAACAGAACTTTCAACACGCCCAACAATTGCATGCACATGTGATAAGTTTGAGATGTGCGGTAAATTGAAACAGCATGCACAGTGATACCAGTGGACACTAGTCAATGTTGCTCAAGCAGTAAGTAGTTCACCATAATCAAAAGTGTCTGGACACTGATAGTAACCACTTTGAGCACCTCATAATTGCAGAAATCAAATGGGTCTTGTATTCATCTTTTGTTATGGGTATAGATTATTACAATTTTAATACATTTTGTTTTCTTTCTTAAAACTGTGTATACATTATTTTGGCACCCTCTACATACATTAAAAAAAAAAAAAAGCTTCTGTTCAAGGTAAAGCCAATAGGGTTATAAATGCTTTGGTGCTTCCAATACTAATAGACATGAATAAGCATATCTCAATTTACAGAATAACACAATTTAACAAAATCCTTTTACACATCAGCACGAAATTCATATTGTTTAATTATAAAAACTCAGCAACATCTAAATAAATTTTTCACTGAACTTAAAAGATATGTTTAAGAAGTAAAAGCTGGATATCAATATTTTTAATTTGATACAGTCATTTCTGGCAACATGGATGGACCTAGAGACCATCTTATTAAGCGAAATAAGTCAAGACTGAAAGAATCAGGAAACATATGACCTCACTTATAGGTGGAATATAAAACTGAGAGTAACAAAGTCACAGAGACCTATGGACACACTCAATAGCTTAGTGATTGCCTGAGGGAAGGGGAGAAAGGGGGAGGGAGAGTGGGAGGGGAGGTGGGAGAGGGCACCAGCATTATGGACACACTCAATGGTTTGGTGGTTACCAGGATAGGGGGGGGGGGGGGGGGG
>PVKE010018448.1:0-29527 GCA_004027555.1 Craseonycteris thonglongyai | reverse complement strand
TATCTGTCAAAAAGTAAAATAGAAATAACTATGCACTGAAGACAAAAAGATAATTTCTCTCTATAAATGAGAAAAGATAAAAAAAAAAAAAAAAAAAAAAAAAAAAAAAAAAAAAAAAAAAAAAAAAAAAAAAAAAAAAAAAAAAAAATTGGATATAAGAGAGATTAAATAAATTAACAAATACTGTGCTAATAAAAAAAAAGAAAATAAATGATTCTGAAAGGTAGAGAAGGACAAGAAAGATGTTATAGAAGGATGATACTCAATCGAGATTTTTTTTTTTTTTTCAATCGATATTTTGAATAATAAATATAGGAAGGTACTCAGAGCAAACCTAAACAGGGAAATATCAGGTAAGAAAAGAGCATGAGAAAAGATAACCTATTAGAGAAACTGTATGAAACCTACTAGGATTGGGTCTCTGGATTCAAGGTAAAAGAGTAGAAAAAGAAGTCTGGTAAGTAAGGAGATATCAGAGTCTGGACTGTAGCCTGCAAGTTATATAAAGTCATTGAAATGTGCCTATTTTAACCTTGAGAGTGACATGGTCATATTAGCAATTTTTAGAGATGATTCTGGGTAGATTAATTTAAAAGGGGAAAATTAGAAAGCTGATGAAATAATGTAGACATAAATTTATTAAAAAAGGTTCCCATGAAAAGGGTAATATGAAGGAAGGAGTTGGGAAACGGATTGAACTAGCAGAATGTTTAAATCATTTTTGAATAAAAGGAAAAATAGGTAATACAATGATTCCCAGGTTTCCAGGTTTAAAAAGTATAAATATTTGGATACCTTATATACTGGAAGGGGAATAAGCTGAAAATAAAGTTGAATATGTGATTTGCATTCTAAACATACTGTGAGGTAAATACCCAAGCTTAACCCACTTCCCATTTGCCCCGAGATTACTTGCCGGTGGTGCTTGTAGCTGAAGCTTTTACTCCAAGGTAACTAATGGATTACAGTCCAAACCTTAACCCTCAATGTTTCCCACAAAATATCATGCTTTTGTTATTATTTTCACATTGCTCTAGTATATCAATAGTCTTTGAAAACAGATGACATCATTCTATATATAGCATTCTGTTTTTAGTAGTGGTATTTCTATTTACAAAATATAGTAATTCTTGAGCATGGAAAATGTCAAATCCTAAAAATGTAGCATTCCTACATATGAAAAAAATTATTAAATACTAATAATCATATACAGTTCTGTTACATTAGGATTGGAGACAAGTTCTGTTTAAAAATAACTCTAAGAACAGTTTTTATATTTTATTTTCACATTGAAAAACATTCAGATTTGCTTCAGTCTCAAAGAGCACGTTTATGTAAAATTAAATGAATGCATCACTGAGCTGCACCTTTTTTTTTTTTTTTTTCTAAATGGAAAATGAGTTAAACCATTTCGTATATTTGTAGGATATCCCAGTGGAGCATTCAATAAGGTAAGGCAGTTCAGAAGAAATATGAGCTGCAAGTAGAACCTTGGAGAACATATATATGCTGTCTGGAAAAAAATCCAGCCATTGTCAATATAACGAGAATGCTTACAAGGCTGGATACATTCTGAACAGCCTATAAAATATCTATCTATCTATCTATCAATCTATCTATCTATCTATCTATCAATCATCTATCATCTATCTATCTTTATCTATATATATTCATGACAACCAGCACATTTTCTGGAATTTTTTTCTTAGTAAAAAGAATAAAGAAAGCTACTATTTCGAAGTTTTACAATGTAGCTCTTCTCTGAAGCTATACTGAGAGTTTCTATAACACAATTGATTGTTGAATGAAAGAAGCTGGAGGAAGTTTGACATGATTAGGAACTGTAGAGTGGATTTGAGTAGCATCTGATATTCATTGGCACTATGTGAGCATGCATGCATACTGACATTTTTTCAAAAGGTTAATGCATGTATTATGTAAACATGGCTCTAAAGCTGTGCAAATTTTCTCCAAGAAATAAAAAGTCAGTCCCCATTATGTCAATACTAATATAAAAAATTCTAGTACAAAGCATTTGAAGTACAAATAAAGTACATTAAAAATTTTTAACCAGGAAAAGAAGAATCATTCTTTTACAAAAATTGGCTGTTGTTGAGCTTATTGTCTTCAATTTAAAACAATTTAAAATAAGCAATACTATAGTCAAAGGGTTCAAAATTCAAATAAACTACAGGGGAGAAATTTTTTGTCCCATTAGCTCCCCTAGCTGCTTGGATTTTTTTTCTAAGACACAACCAAAAGTATTAATTCAAATGAGGCATTTGCAGTTCATATTAACAAGTATTTATTGAGTGATTTCCACAATCAAGACGCCGTGTTTGTAGCAGCCTTAAAAAAGTTTGAAAAAAATCAAATTTGACTCTGAAAAATGTGCTAGCACTACCCTAAAGTAGACATCTGTAGACTATAATAAAACTCTGGGGTGGCTCTATAGACCAGTGGTGAAAATAATATATGTATATCTCTACTCAGCAGAATTTGAGTGAGAAATAGCCAGAACACTGTTTCATCAGTGGCTACTGGTTAAGATTAGATATTTAGGAACTTGGAAGGAACACAATTTGTGTGACTGGGGCACTGGGATGGCTCAGTGGTTGAGTGCTTTTCATGTGATAGCAGGGTCTGGGGTTCAATTCCTGGTCCCGGCCTGTGCAAAACCCCATGTGTTGAACTGCAGCATGAGTGGCAACCACTGAGATGGCTCAGTGGCAAGGGTTCCTGCCTCCCATGTGGAAGGCCTCTGGTTCAGTTTCCACTCAGCATAGCTCCACATCCACCTGTGTGAGTGAAACCACGTCACAGCTGATGATGTGCAGCTGTGGAGACTGTTCTGGGCCCTCCCCCTTCTCTCTCTCTTTCTCTCCTTCTCTCCTTCTCTCAAACAATAAAATAAATCTTAAAAAAGAAAAGAAAAAAAAGAAGATTGGTGACAAAGTGCGCATCTCTTAGAATGGGCATAGAGAGTAAAATAATTTGTATCCCATGTGAATGCTCACCAGAGAGCAACCTCAGCAGAGGAGTGGCTTAATAACATGGACAAAATGACACATCTTATCCCCAGCCATTCTTGTCCTTGCTCAATGGGTTCACACATTTTCCAAGGTGGTGAGAATTAAGATTACACATGGACTCAATCAATGGACTTACAGTCACCAAGGGCAAATGGCTATAGCCACTGCTGAGTGCTCCATCTGTTCAAAGCACAGACCAACAGACAACCTCTAACATGACACCATTATCGATAACAATCAGCTTTTCACATTGAAAAGCAGTCAGATTTGCTTCAGTCTCTGTAGCATATTGGTTACAGTGAACCATATCCCTGATGAAAGGGCCAGGATTTGTTCTCTTTAGAATAGACATTACTCTGCTTATTGATTTGCCTTGCCTTTCCTTAGTTGTTCTTCCAAAGCCACCAAACATAGACCTACAGATGACATAGTCATTGTTATGGCATCCTTCATAGTATTTTTGGCAAAGAAATTCATTTAAAAGCAAATAAAATGTTACAATGGGTTTATGATTGTGAAATTCACTGATCTTATGATATTTTTCATCATTTTGCAGTATCTGGTTTGATAAATGTGTGGAGTATTATTTTGAAGATTCTGTTTTGGTGCTACCCAGCAAGCTGGGGTAATGGTCATCAGGAAGTGGTACATGCCATAAATTAGCCATCAATATATAGGGGTGCTTCTCCCATAGCAGGATTTACTAGTACAGGATTCAAGTTGTGGACATGTGAGTGAATTCTTATTCTATTACATTCAATGATCAGCACATGAGATTTCTCCTCTCCCTTCAACTTTGGGTTCTGTGGATCTAATTCACAAGAGAGAAATACTTCCACTAGGGGGCACAAGAATAGTTCTATTAAATTGGAAGTTGAGATTGCCCCCTGGAGTCCTCATACTTGTGTATCAATAGCAAATTAAAGGTTTCCTGTATTGACTATGGAGACTGATCCTGATTATCATTGGGAAACTGGTTTACTGCTGTCTAATGGGCTAACACAGAGTCTCTCTGGAGTGCAGGAGATCCTCTGAGACATTTCTTAATAATTCCAATTTCTGTGATTAAATTCAATGCAAAAACATTAACAATCTCATACCAACAGAACAACTAATGGCCCTGACCTTCGGGAATGAAGTGTACATCACCCCACTGACCAATTGGGCAATGCTGAGGGCAATGTATACTTGAAAGTGTAGTGAAAGAAAGACATTATGAACACTAGCTGTTATTATGTACCCAGTTGCAGAAATGGGGACTGTAATAATTATTAGTATTTCTTCCCTATTTTAATATGTGTTTTTGTGTGTATTTTAACCATTTTTTCTTTCCTTCTCTCTTTCCCCTGTAATCTAAACATAACATGTAATAATAATAGCTGACCTCATATCTTAGTATTTAAGTTATAGGGTATTAAAGATTCATTTTTATTATTTTTTGACAGAGAGAGAGAGAGAGAGAGAGAGAAAGAGACAGACAGAAAGGGGAGGGCCCAGAGCAGTCTCTATAGTTGCACATCATTAGTTTTCTACATAGTTTCATTCCATAGTTGGGCTTGAGGCTAGCAGTGCAAGAACTGGTGGGGGACCTTCTACATGGGAGACATATCCCCCGAAGCTGAGGGCCTCCCACGTGGGAAGCTCACCTTGGTGAGAGTGGAACTGGGGGCACACACCAGTTTAGCATATAGGTCTGCCTTGGATGAGGCCAAGATTCATCCCAGCATCCCCAAGTTATAGGATATGCAGGAGGAACATGATTTAGCTAGATGTTAATCCAATAGATAGAGTGCCTTTGTATCTTTTCTCTGGTAGACGAGGGTTAGCTTATTTTTGGTTGTAACAGGGATAGTTCAAACATATGAAGTGAATACATAATTTAGCTGTTGTTTTTTATTTGGAAGTTAAGTATGGCTAGAAGAGATGTGTGTGATGCCAGGTTAATAAAGGGTGGGCTGTGAAGACTTGTACTGTATATACTTAACTAGTTTGGGATTCTTTTCCCATCATATTTCTGGTGAGTTTGACCACAAGAGAAATTTGTGTGAGATATAGAAGGTGGAAGTGAAGTTAGAAGCAGCAGCCTTGCAGACCCTTGAGTTGGTGTAGGGTCAGTTATAACTGTGAGTCTGCAGGCTCACCTCCAGGTCTTGCTTGATCTCTTCCTTAATTTTTATAAATCCTGGTAATGCTTTACATACAACTCCACGACACAGAGCAGCAAGTAAGCAGGGAACCTGTACCATTCAATGTGAAGGCTAGAAGCTTGAAGGCGGTATAAGATCAAGTCAGATTCTGGTGAGAGATGCAGGTTTGTTTATTCTTGTAGGTTAAAATTAGTCTTCAAGGATTCTAATTTGTCCTTGCTCTTCCTTTATTCATATTTATATTCCTTTCCTGACATATGATCCAGTTTACTTAGGGGTTATAAATAGACTTGAAGTAAATAAATCACTAAAAATTACCCATGGAGTTCCTGCTGCTCTGATTGAAAAAAAGGATACATGTGTGTAGAAGTAACTAAAAGGTAGTATGCACATAGGTATAACACATTTTATCATATTGGAAGGACAGGAGAGAGAGAGAGAGAGAGAGAGAGAGAGAGAGAGAGAGAGAGAGAGAGAGAGAGGGAGGGAGAGAGAGAGAGAGAGAGAGAATAAGAGTGAGAGGGAGATTCTGGGATTAAAAAATTCTTCATTCAGGGAGTAGCATTTCATTCTCTGAGCCTTGAAGAATGTGTGAAACTTCTACTGCCATGATAAGGGAACAAAAATAGAGATGAGAAAGTTATCTCCTGCATATGTAACAATTGCCAGACATTTGTGTAATGGGAAACAAAACAGGCATAAGTCTTGAGGTTTTGGAATTTATTGTCTGGCAGGGATGATTCCCACTGAAAAAGTAATAAGCTTCATCTAGTGAAGGATTCTAAGTATGTGCTGCAGTTTTTGCTCTGATCATAATTACATAACCCTTGAGTAATTAGCTGAATCATAATGCCCTAATATTTTCTCACTATAGATGACTTTTGCAATATGTCACTAGCAAGGTATAGGGGGGAAGTCCCTGGGCTTCTGGTTTCCTCCCCTTGGTTCCCATTCTCACTTCTTCCACCAGCCATTGCCTGCCAGCTGTCTCCAGTAGTCCACTGACACAGCTATTGCACAGGCTACTGATGATCTCGCTTCCAAATCTCATAGACATGTGTTGGTTCACATTTTATGTAACGTTACTTTGCCATTTGACATGGTGCTCATTCCCTTTTTCTTTAAATTCTCTCAGCCACTGACATTACTGTCTCCTGCTTTTTCTTTTATTAAAAGTTTTTTTTCTTAATCTGCTCTATTTTTTATATTCAGTATTTGGTTAATGGCACCTGAAAGTGCTAAAAGTGACCTGAAAGTGATTGATCGTTCCTTTTACCTATCACAGTCTGCGACCAGTTGATGATTGACTCCTTAGCTAATGAATGGTAGAATTCCTTGTTTGATTTGTGCCCTGTTATTCAGTTTGACTCTCCCTGTCTATTAGCTCTATAAGATATATTTCTTGGTTATTATGAGAGCTTCTTTTCTTACCTATGTGTTCTCTTTTTGTCTGCCTCAAATTCATCGTTCATGTGGCCACCAGGCACATATTTTTTAAATGCAAATGTGATTGTATAACTACTTTTCCTACTCTTAGGAGACCTAAGAATAGGGGCCAAATTTCTTAAGTTAGCTTTAAAAAAAGAAAACTCTGCATGATTTGACACCTAATTTCCTCTTACTATTTAAACTCCAATACATGCTCTCACTCCTGCAACTGTGTTAACTAACTAAAACTTCACCAAAGAGTCCATAACGTTTATATCCCTAAAAATAACCTTCTGTTTCTTTATTTTCTTTGCTCACCCCTACTCACACTTTAATAATAAGTATTTTAGGGTTATTATTAACTAATTGCTTTATTTAGTCCAAACTTATTGACCATCTTAGATGGGCCAGATATTGTTATCTCTTTACTCCATGAAGCCTTCCCTATGTAGTTGCTCTTTATGCCTAGGCTTCCATCCCATTATTTCTGGCTATGCACTGAGTATTCATTGCTATCCATTGAAATTTGGATTTGAGTCCTCTCCTCTGTAATTAAAATCCTATGCACATAAGCATTATTGCAATGAATTGTATCATAATTTGTGGTTTTCTTGTCTTTCCCATTGTAATGTGAGCTTGTTGATAGCAGCCATTGTACCTTTGTAGTGTGTGTATGTATGTGTGTGTGTACACTCACATGTGCCCATTAGCTAGTATGATTTCTCCTAGTTTGCTATTTCTTCTATATTGGAATGAATTGTTTATTCTCTCTTAAGTTCTATCTGTAAAACAAAATCAAAATAAAAGAGCAATCATTGCTTTGAACATTACATGAGCTTTTTGGGAATTTAGATATGACATTCTAGGAGAAAATGTAGTAGACTCTCTGTCAACTGGAACTCAAGCAACCGGCACTATCAGTTGTCCAAGACAATTTTTTTTCTTCCCATGTGGCCCAGGGAATTCAAAAGGTTGGACATCCCTGACACATATTTCTGAACAATTTATGAATTTAAGACAAATGTTTCTTAATTTTTCTTTCACTACAATCTTTATAGTCTAGTTTTAAATCTAAAAGAGGCCAGGACCAAATGTTTTTATTGTTTATCCCAAGTATGTACTGATGTGCTAGATACACATTAAACTTTAAAATATTTATTGAATTTGAATGAATAAAGAGGAATTATATTAAAATTACCTATTATGGGAACATAATAGAGCAGAAGAAGTGGTACTATTAATTGGCAGAAAGCAATTTCTAATGAATTAAAATGATAAGGCGTAAGGAAGTAGTTATATGAATTTTAAATTTAAACTGATAATGTATATAGGCAAAGGTAGGGCTGCTTCTTAAAATGAAATTTGCTTTTGGGATCTGCAGGTAATGTGAATTGATGAAGTTAACAAATCATTTTTTTTCAGATTAAAATCATTCTTTATTTTGTTATATAATTAGAAATAGTATTAAACTGTTTATCCCTAAAACCCTGTATCACATGAATCCATTATTTTTCAAAATCAGAGTCTTTGACTTATATACTTACCTAATATTGACAGTATAGCTAGATATAATTGACATTTAAAAAAAATCTAATCCTTCAGTAACTTCTCATGGTATCACTATCTTTTGTAAGGAAACAGACTTTACATTGTTTTACCCACTGTTCTAAGTTCTTAATACACATAAACTCTTTTCATTCTCATAATAATTCTTCAAGGTAGGAAATATCATAATTCCCATTTTACAGACAAGGAATCTGAAACATCCAAGAGAAGTTAAGTGAATCAGCTCATAAACAGCAGAGCCAGGATCTGTACCATGTTAGCCTGGTTCCAGAATCTAGGCTCTTAAATTTTAGCTTTGCATCATCTAGGTCGTGGTACAGCCGGCCTCATTTCTCAGAGATCACCCTTCAGAATATCATGTATCATGAGAAACTGTGATAAAACCTCCATACCCAATTAGTTTGGCAAATATTTAAGATCATACATATTTTGTATTAATTACCTATTGTTGCTACAACAAATTGCCTTTAATTTAGTGAATTAGAATATACAAATTTATTTTCTTACAGTTCTGGTGATCAGAAGTTCTAAAATCAAGGTGTAGGTATAGCTTTTTCTTCTGGAGGCTGTAGGGAGAATGTTTTCTTACCTTTTCCAGCTTCTAGTAGCCTCCTGAATTCCTTGGCTTCTGGTCTGTTCCTCAGTCTTCAAAGCCAGTAGTTTAACTTCTGGGCCCACTCAAATAATCCAGTATAAACGTCATATTTCAGGTTCCTTAACTTGATCACATTACAAAGTCCCTTTTGCTATGGAAAGTAATATAGCCACCATATCTAGAGATTAGAATACAGACATCATTTGGGACCATTATTCTGTTTACCACATACTTTTTGCACTGTCACAATGTATTGAAAGCTATGAGAGGGAAGCTGAGATGACTCAGCAAGTTGAATGCTTTGTCTTGCAACCCCAGGGTCCAAGGATCGTATCCTGGCCCTGGCCCATGTGGACTCTTATGCTGAACCGGGGTGTGCCCAGTTCAGCTCTCAATGCGGGGAGCTTTCCATGTAGTAGGCCCCCAACTAGTGAGGGTGTGCCTCCCATGTAGGAGGCCCCTGACCCCATTTCTGCCCTGTGCAGACCTGTGCCCACCTGTGAAACTATATCAAAAACTAATGATGTACAACTATGGAGACTGCTCTGAACCCTCCCCTTTATTATGTCTCTCTGTCTTTCTCTGTCTCTCTCAAAAACAATGAGAAGGGAAAGCTGGGATGGCTCAGCAGGTGAAGCGCTTGCTTTGCAGCCCCGGAGCCTCAGGATTGAATCCTGGGCCCTGCTCATGCAGATCCATATGCTGAACTGGAGTGTGCCCCCAGTTCAGTTCTTGCCAGGGCTTATGTGGGAGGCTCCTGGCCCAGTTCCTACCCTGCACAGTCCCGTACCCACTCGTGGAGTGAAACTATATGGAAAACTGATGCTGCCAACTATGCAGACTGCTCTGGGCCCTCCCCCTTCTCTCTGTCTCTGTCTGTCTGTCTGTCTCTCTCTCTGTCAAAGAATAATAATAAAAAAAAAAGGAACAAAAATAATGAGTAAAATTAAAAAAACCCAAAAAAACAAAGCTATGAAAATTCTTCAATAGTGAGATTTTTTTTCTACTTTAAAGCTCATATACAAGATACATCATTTATAGTACCATAAAAAGAAACATCAGTGCTAATTAAATTGTGATATATTTTTCAACTAATTTTATTTTATACATATTAATAGTTTTTCTTTTTTAGATTTAGACATATATTTTATCGTATATATAAAATAAAAATATAAGTGAGAGAAATGATTTAAGGTATTCTTAAAACTTTACATTTAGGAGATGTTGGAATGGCTCAGTGGGTTGAGGGCTTGCCTTGCAGCCATGGGGTCTGGGGATTGAGTCCTGGGCCATATGATGAACTGGGGCGTGCTTCCCATGTGGGAGGCCCCTGGTTTGCTTCCTACTCTGTGTGGTCCTACATTCACCTGTGGACTGAAGCTATGTTGAAACTAATGATGTATGGCTGTGAAGACTGCTCTGGGCCCTCTCTCTTCTCTCTCTCTGTCAGACAGTAAACAAACAAAAAACAAAAAAAAGTCACATTTAGAATCTCTTATAAATCACATCTGACTCATGGTTGTTGATGTTTACATCTTTTTCTAATGATATTGTCCTCTGTGCAATCTAAAGTATTGGTAATGCAGTATTGAAAAAAAAATCTAAAATATGATAAAACAAATCAACCCCCCCACACAGAAAAAAAACAAAACTCAATATAAGAACTAAAGCCTGTATTTGTAAGTTGACTTTGAAATTTTGTAGAGCTAGTATTTTGAGAAAGTCATTAAACACCTTTGATTTATCACTTACTTTCACCCAGTCCCATAATGGTTTGACTTATATAAGTTAAGAGAATGTTGCACTTTTGATTGACATTTTCTTTCTATGTATTAACACTAATTCTGTAAATTTTGATAGGATATTTTTGTGGTTTGAATGTAAATATGCAGTGACATAATTTACCATATGGCTGATAGCAGTTATAAAAGTTCAGAGATTTTACAATTTGAAAAAAAAATGACTTCAAGTTGACAAAATGTGGCAGTTGTATTTCACTATGAAGTTGGTGAAATAGTCATTTTGGATAGTTGGGAAAGCAAAAGTACGTGCATATATTGAATCATTATGTTGAACACCTGAAGCTTTACAATGTTATCTCAATTATATCTAAAAAAATATTCAGAGAAGTCTAACAATGCAAGGTGGAGACACCAGATTACTGCACTGCCTGTCCTGGAGTAGTGGGCTAATGACTATCTGTCAAGGCTCTTGTAGGAATACCTTGTATTGGATGGGAAATGGGCCAAATGGCCTCTTAGGCCATGTGCCTGTCTACTAACAAGTCTGTGAGGCAGAGCTGACTCCTGAAGGAGTTATGGAGAAGGTGGCCTGGAAGGGCTATTAATTATTTATTCTGCAGCCTTGCAGTCAGTAAACTGTTCTGCTAAAGACCTCAGATCTGGATCCAAAACATCTTATTTTGAGTTTTGTCTTTACTGTTATTATTACTGTTCTGTGCATCTTTTCCCTTTCTTATAAAATAGGCAAACAATAATATTTATCTAGGATGCTGGTATGGCTCAGCAGGTTGAGTTCTCGCTCACCTTGCAGCCCTAGGGTCCAAGGTTCAAATCCCAGCCCTGGCCCGTGTGGACCCATATGCTAAACTGTGGTGTCCTTCTCGTGTGGGAGGCCCCTGGCCTGATTTCTAGCCTGTGCTGCTCCACACCCACCTGTGTGGAATGAAACTATGTCAAAAACTAATGATGTGCAACTATGGAGACTTCTCTGGGTCCTCCCCCTTCTCTCTCTATCTCTCTGTTTCTCTGTCAAAAACAATAAAATAAATCTTAAAAAAAAAATAGTAAGATTTATTTAATAGAATTGCTGCGATGGCTAAATGTCTTAATTCATGTTTAGCACATAGAGCGGAGCCTGGTAGATAGAAAGCATTAAAAAAAAATGCCAGCAAGTATCATTGTCATCATCACCATCATCATCATCACCATCACCATCATCGCTGCTACTTAATAGAATTTAGTGTTTAGGTGAACACCCACTAAAGTGGAAGGGTGTTTCTAACAGAACAACAGAGTTGGCTGGTAATAAGGAGCATCTGGTATTGTTTTTCTCTTACTAGTCTGAAATTTCATCTTACAAATAACTGGTGATAAGAGATTTCCAACTCTGTCTTCCAGTAAATGTGGTGTTTGTAATTAAATTGTTTAGAAGGTCTCTTTTTGTGCTCTTCTTTCTGTAATGCTGATTTAATCATCTTCAGCATATAGTGTCCTATTGGCAGGTTTCCCATGTGCCCTTGTAAGTGGAAGGTTATATGCTAATGGATGTTCATTGCATAATGAGAGCATGGGGATATTTATTTCTGATAGCAAAGCTTGTTACTCAGGTTGTTGGTTCCTGTCTGTACTCAGTTGTCACACACATTACCTGATCATGTAAAGGCAGAATTGCACATACACAGTCTCTCATTTGTGCCACCGCAGGATGTTTAGGTGCTTGATGGCATTACCTCCTGATATTTACCTGAATTTCTCTCGTGCTTGAGTGGACCCTTGCCATTCTCTGAGTTAACATCTGTGGTTTTGATGAGACACAGGAAACCTGGAAAGTTCATGACTTGCAGTACTCCTAAGTATGTGAGGCTCATGATGAAAACAGTGTGTCCTTGAGGCCAGGCTGAGGGGGAAAAGCATAAGGCTGTAAGGTGAGCCTTGTCAATACCAGTGTGGCTCTGTTGTTCTCAACTTGTTATCAGGTATGCAGAAACCCTCATTAGAGGTCTGAAGGGGTTATTTAAATGCATCATTACATTCAACAGATTTATTTGAGAAATTATATGCTATAGTGACATTTACACATGAGGGAATTTGCAAAGGTCTCTTAACATGTCCCTTGTGAATGGTACAAGCCTATGGCATGTGTTCAATTAAACAGACTATGGTTTGACTTCCCCCATTAGGGATGATCCCAAAGGATATTGGTTGTATAATAAGGTTCTGGGAAATCGATGGTTGGCAAACTCAATTAGGACTATTGTCCTGCCTAGACACTAAAATGAAGATCAAATTGTCAGTTCAATTTAACTGTATTCAGGGGTTTCTCTTTTCAAATCTTAAAAAAGTTTTTCAATTTGAAATGTTGCAAGCTAAAGCATTAAGAAGAAACAGTGCTATACATGAGCCAATTTGAATTACATTTGTATAACAGGCAGACACAAAGTGTAGAAGAAAACTTTAATGTGAAGGTGCTTTGTGTCAGGAATTGTGCTTGGTACTGTCATATTTTATTTCACTAGATTCTTAAGACCATTTAAAAAAAGGTTAGTAGAGATTGGGAGAAGATTTGAAGAGTAGGCATGCATAATTAATTAAGCAAAACAAATTAACACTTGTGTGGGGGCCTCAGATCTCAATGTGGAACTTTATTAAGTTGTAATGTATTAAGACCTCTTGAATCAAATTACTGGTATACCTAATTTTCTGTTGTCTATCTTTTCCCCAAAGTTTGTGCCAGGTTTTGGATCTCAACATTTGAATGTGGTAAAAGTTGTAAATACTGTGCTAGAGTAAATACATTTTAAAAATTATTCACTTCTTCCTCTTCATTTTGGATGTAGCCAAATAACTTGTTTGACAGTGAGTGTTGGCGGAGGTGACACAAACAAGGCCGCTGAGTATGATTAGACATACTCTCTTGAGTTTCTATTATTGCTCAAAGATGAACATGCAATAGCCCTATCTGCTGGTACCAGGAGGAGGGTTACACGGAACAGAGCTGACCCATCATAACCCAGGATAGCATATCATCCAAGATCTTGCTCATTCCCATGTATGGAAAATAACTGGTGAAATCAGCAGGGCCTCAGAGCCCAGCCTGCATTAGTCTACTCATGGATCTATGAGGATAAAAGATGATTGTTTAAGCCATTATATTTAGAGGAGGTTTGCAATTCAGCAAGTTTGTGGCAGTAGCTAATGGATACATATACTATTAAGATGCCAAAGAAGATATAAGAGATAAAGGAACTATCTGAGCATATCTTTTTTTTTTAAACCCTATGTTTAAAACCCTCTGGGCTGAATTGTGTCCTCCAAAAATTCCTATGTTGAAGTGCTAACTCCAATATGACTCTTGGAGAAGAACCTTTAGATAGGTAATTAAGTTAAATGAAGTCATAGGGTGAGGCCCTGATCACGATGTCCTTATCAGAAAAGGAAGAAATACCAGAGATTTCTCTCTCTCCCTCTATGTGTGAGTGCACATGGACACACACACACACACACACAAACACACACGAGAGACCAGCTGAGGACAAGCAAGAAGGCAGTCACTTATAAGCTAAAAAGAGGTGCTTCACCAGAAACAAACTAGAATGACACCATGGTCTTAGATGTTTAACCTCTATAACTATCAGAAAAAAAATTTAAGCTACCCATCCTGTGGTATTTTGTTAAGGCAAACAGAACAGACTAATACACCCTCCTACAAATTTCTACCTCCTAGTAAATTTGACCTGAACAATATTCTCAAAGTTGAAAAAATTTATTGCAATATATCCTTGCTGGATAAGTAAATTATCTGGATCTTGACATATGCTTGAGGAAGAGTAAGGGGGTGAGTTATTGAAAAAGGGGGAAACTTTTAGTTTCAAATTTCTAAGAGAATCCAGTATCTCTTCATTACAGCCCAAGAAATGAAGGTACTAGATCTATATGTTTCCAATGTCCTGCACTTTGTACTAAAAATATGCCAGCATTTATTTGGCATCTACCTTATGTCAATCATGGGTTACTATGCTAAATATGAGATGGAGGGCAGGGGTGGGGAAAGACAGAATAAGAAGATGCACAATCTACATAAATACAATGAATATATTAAATATAAGTGTCTTTTAGTGCACTCTTCCTAAGTAAGGAATACAACAGTTGCCCAGAAAAAATCCAGCCATTGTTAACATAACAAGAATGGTTACATAGCTTGATACTTTCCAGACAACCCTTGTATGTTTAATTCTTTAGCCACTTAGAGGAAAGAGACTAAATTTGTCTTAGCTTGGTTCCTGTCTTTTGGATTGTTATTTCTTTGGAGTCTCAAATTTATTTCCTTGAAGTGAAATTTGACCAAACATCTCTAGAAGCATTCTGACTCCTTAGAGGCTACTAGATCTTTCATTATATTCCTAAATACAAATTAGAAATTATTTCCATTAATATCTAAAAATATAGGATGATGGAAGGAGACCTGACTCTGGGCAGTGAGCACACAATGCAAAACTTAGATGATATATTGTAGAATTGTATGAGTACACTTATAGCCTGTATAATTTTACCAATGATTGTCACCCCAATAAATTTAATAAAATTTAATGAAAAATAAAATAAAATAATTTATTCCAAAAAATTTTCCTATATTGCTTTTACATTTTGTCTCATCCATTTCTGTCTTTTATCATTGCACCACAGAGCAGAGCAGGAGGTATTTTTGTGCATCGACAGCTGTTGCTATTCACATGTGGAAGATTGTATTTATTCTCAGGCTTTGTTTTCCTCTAACACTCACTGCTAGGCTGAACTGAACTGTTTTTTTCTTTCCTTGTGCTGCTCTTATCTCGTTCATAATCTGCGGGTTAGCTTCTGTCATGTGAACCTTAAAGAAAAATCTCAGGGCTCCTTTTTTATTTTTAGAGAGGCCCCTTGTCTATGGAATGACGGGTTTTCACCATTGCTTTCTTCTTAGCTCTACTTACTGCTCTAGCTGCAGTTAGCATTACAGTCTCTTTGATCATCATACCCCTTAATTTTTTTTTTTTTTGGTATGATTCTTTTTATTTTTCCCTGTGGAGTTTTTAATCTTGTTCTCCTTCCTTGGGACAGAATGACTCCCATTCAACAATAGCTCTTTCCCTCAGATTTTCACATGGCTATTAAATGCATTCTCATCATTTGGATGTCAGCTCACATGTCATTTCCTCAGACAGGCCTTCCCTGCCCATCCTATTCAATGATTTTCTCCCTACCAGGAAACCTCTCTTCCTTCCTTACCTGCTGTAACTCATTTTATTATCTCCAAAGTGCTTTGCTGCAATGATCTATTTTCTTTTTGCTTGTGTATTGTTCATTTTACTCATATGAACGCAAATTCCATAAGAAGAAGAAGCTTGCTTGTTTTGTTTACCAGTGTATTCCCTGGAGGTAAAATAATCCCTGGCATTTTCTGAGTAGCCAATAAATAGATAACTTGTTGAATGAAAGAATAAATAGATGGAAAAATTATCCTTTTATGAAATAACAGAATGAATCCTCTGTGGATATTTTTTCCAGTTACTCATTTCTGAAATATCCCATTTCTTTCACATTTGTATACTAAATATATCAAAATTTGAGCTTAGACTGAAACTCATGTTATTCTACCAGGAAATTTCACCAGTAAATTCTTAAGTATATGTGGTCACATATTTATACATTCTACTAGAATGTATGAAAATTATGATTTTATATCCGAAGTGCCTTACATTCATTCTAATAATTCTTTGATCAGTTATCTATCTTCTGTATTTTCAAGATTTTTTTGTCCTGCTATGAGATTAAATAGTATAAGATGATACATAATTTCTTCATTTTTTAAAAGACTGGTAACAGCCCTTTACTTGATATCCTGAGACAATATATTAGCAGATGCAATAAATTAGAGTAGTTGCCCAAGGTAAATTCTGAAAACTAAGATAACAGACATGATGTTTATTACCAGTAGCAACACACTGTTTTGCATATCATTTTATGGCTCAATTATTAAGCCTACTATTTTATTCTGTTTTCATAATAATCTTACGATGTGGATGAGGAAAGATGGTCTTCATTTTCCTGAGTGTGAGATAAAAGCACTTGAGTTTGCATTTTTAAGACTGTTATTAAGAATCTCCAATTTCTCATCCATGGCATTTCTATTCCTATTATCAAGTATTAAGATATTTGACACATAATTTAATTTAAGATAAAAGGACATTTTTTTTTCTCTAGTTGCAAACTATATTTTTGTCTCAAGAGATATCTATAACATTTAGAGTGGTGTTATGGAAAATATCTTGGACTAGGAATCAGAAAACTGAGATCCCTCTCTATAATCATATATTAATAATTAATTGGATGTTCTAGAGAAAAACAACTTTGTTCTTTGGCTCCTAGGTATAATCTTTTATAGTTTACATTAGTTTTTTTTCCTAAATATTATTTAACAGAACCACTTTGTAAGCATACTATTAAAAAATATTGCTGATTACAAAAGCTTGCAAATTAAGGAAGTCTGTAGTTTCCTCGCTGAAAGTTACAATATACAATATGGAAGTGGGCCTAGAGCAAGAAGAGGCTCCATAGGCACCAATTATGGGGGTCTGGACAGTTCTATTCTTCTTCCTAGAAGGGGTTACATCTTTCTGGGCCTGTGTTTGTTTTTTTTTAAATTGAGTCTTGACTGACAAGTGGCCATTATGTAATCTTTTTTCGCAGGTGTTAATTTTCTTCCCAGAGTTCAGTCTGCTATAATGATATTAATGATAATGTAATATCATACGCATGATATTACAATGATGACATGATGAGGCTTAGGTGAAAGGTGGGTCCTATGATAGGGGTCCCAACATGCCCCTCTTCTAGCTGCCTGCCTACTCTTCTCTTGAGAGACATGATCCCATCATCTCAATGGGAAGCTGAGAGGCTGAAGGTCTTTTGTTCCATATTTACTTCCTGTGGAGTGTGGCCGCTGTCCTTGACTGTTGCTGGGGGGTCATGGAACTGGTCCCCTTACTGGGCTAAAAGGGGAGATCTGTCTTAAAGACAGTGTTGACTTCTGTGGTTGGGATGATCTGAAAGCCTCCCTGGAGCATATAATTCATATTCTCATGGCCCCTAGATAAGGGAGAAAGATTCAGGTAATGAATTTGAAAGCATTGGCCCCAAAGCAGAATCCTGATGTGTTATTTGCCCAGGGCTTGAGTCTGGAATGTCAGGAAAGAATACTTGGCCATGATAAAAAACGCAGATTAGATTGATGTCTGGCAAATACAGATTTTAGGATAATTCACTAAGGCTGAAGACAGGGCAGATTTTGGGAATATACTGAAAAGGAGTCCAGAAATTTCTATGATGGGGACTCCTTCATATGGCCACGTATCTGATACTGAAATAAAAAAAGCTCCACATCCATGGTCACATGATCCAAGTCAGGCCCTTCAGCCCCCCTGAGCTTAACTGCTTGAGTGCAGCCCCAGATCAGGAGGTTTAGCCGCAGTGCTCCAGGCTTCAGCAGGAAGAGCAGCAGCCTCAGGACCAGGAAGCAGGGCCTGAAGCCCAAGGTTCCGCAAGTCCTACAGCCAGCACAACGTCCTGGACTGCCATGCCAGGACTCAATGCAAAGTCCAGGAAGGTCAGTCCCCCCAGACCCAGCACAAAGTGGATGAAGGTCAGTTCCCTACACAGCCCCAAGTCAAGGACAACCACTCCCACACCCAGCTTCAAGTCGAGGACTGCTACATGCAAGCCCAGCCCGAAGAGGACCGATATTCCTCAACACAGCTCAAACTGGAGGACGACTGCTCCCCTGCCCCCTCAACCCAAATTCGGAGTCGAGAATTGCCACTCCCCCACCTAGCCCTGAGTTTGAGTAGAATATTGCCACACTGCCACCCAGCCTGGAGTCTTAGTGGAGGAATACCTCTCCCCAACCCACTAGGAGTAGAGGAACATCACCTCTAGCCCAGCCCCCCAGCATGGTAACAGCAGCAACAGCTGCTGTGGACGTGGAACCCCAGAGCGAACAGGCCAGAGACTAGATCTGAAAGCTCTGCCTTAGGCTGTCCATCAAGGGGCGTGGCAAACTCAGCAGGGCCATGCCCCTTTAGATGGTGGACAGCTAAGGCAGAGTTTTTGACCAGGCAGGTCGAGCTGGGCTCCCTGCGTTTCCATGCTGACCTGAATGAAGCTGAGCACTGGGGAGCCTGGCCACAGGGTGCGGGGGATCAGCCAGAGGCTGAAGGCAAGCTGCAGGTGGCAGTACTGCAAGAAGGACACGTGCACAAGAGCCCTGGGCCAGAGGACTTGGTCCAGTGGACCGTGGAGATGGGCCAGCTGCTGTGGGGTTCTCTGCAGGGGATTCACATGAGGAGGCACCAGGCCTCACTGAGCCTTCAGAAGCATCGTCTCCACAATCCCTGCTGAGCGTGGTGGATGGCCTGGACACCCCTGCCCCTGACACGAGAGGCTGCCCTCAATGCCGGTCCACCATGGCCCCCACCCAGGGCAAACTTCAGAGACTGGACAGTTTTTCTGGGGCCCTGCTCTCCTCTCCTGCTCTGTGGGAGGGGGATATTAAATGTTAAATTAATATCTTATTATAGTACTTGGTTCCTTCCAAATCTTGCAATAAACTTGATGGTTCAGAAAGATGTATTGGATACTCTTGTTTCCCATCCTCCAGTGCAAGGAGAGTGTAGTGATGTAGAACTCGCTACTTAATAGGTACAACTCTTCACCTTCCCATGTTGTGCTCCACTTGGGCCTGTTCCTTTGCCTTGGTGTTCTCAGCTCCCTTGTCAGTTTCTTACTGAGGGCAGATGGTGCTGGCAGCTCATGTAGCACACACGCTGCCTTCTTCCAGGGTTCAGTGTGCAGAAACAAGGAGATAGCTTGGGAAAGTCACCCCTACCATGGAGAGGTGCAGAAACAGTGCAAGTCACTTCTGCTCACATCAAATGGGAGAGAACTTAGTCACTTGGTAATTCCAATCTCAAGGGAGGCTGGAAAATGTGGAGTTTCCAGAGAATGGGGCTCCCCTCAGTGCTATAGTCAGGTTCTTGGCATCCTGAACAAATAATTGAGCAAAACCTGGAATGACAGAGATGAAAGAAAAGCTCCCAAGAAATGGAATGGGCCTTGAGCGAGAAGAGGTGGTTCAAAAGCCACCAAATACTGGGGTAGGGGTGGTTTCATTAATTCCTAGAAGGAGGTACATCCTTCTGGGCCTGGCACCCTTTGATTGACATGGATCTATTACATCATGTTTATTCACCTGTGTGTTTTTTCACATATTTATTTATTTATTTATTTATTTATTTATTTATTTATTTATTGTTTTGACAGAGAGAGAGAGAGAGAGAGAAAGAGAGAGAGACACACACAGAGACAGAGAGCGAACTGAACTGGGGGAACTCCCCTGTTCAGCACATGGGTCCGCACAGGCCGGGGCCAGGATTCGATCCTCGGTCCCCAGCACTGCAAAATGAGCGCTTAACCCACTGAGCCGTCCCGGCTTCCCCACACATAGTTCTTTTTTGATGTAATAATATTAATAAGCTTCTGCACATATGTATTTTATTATAATTATGGTATAATGAGGCTTAGGTGGAAGGTGCACCCCCTAGAAGTGGTCCTGAAATGACCCTATTCTAGCTTCCTGTCCACTTTTCCCTTGAGAGATCAGCTGAAAGCCTCCTCTGCTGTATTTACTTTCTACCTAGTATGGTTGCTTTCTCTGAATGTTGTGGCTCATGGAGTTCTCCTCCTGACCAGGCTAAAAGGAGGGAAGGGGTCTCAAAATCCACCTCAAAGACAGTGTTGACTTCTTTGGTTGGGATGGTCTAGAAGCCTAACTTGGGTATAATGCTTATGCTGTTGGCTCTCTATAGGAGGAGAGGCAGATTCAATTAATGAATTTGAAAACATTGGCCCAAAATCAGACTTGAAATTGATCAAAACTCCATTTGATTTGTGGCTCCTTCTCCAGCCCAACTGGTTGTTCCTGGGGCAATATCTGTGCAGGAGTTGAATACAGAACACCTGAAAAGAATACTTGGCCACAATCAACAACACAGATCACAGGTTTCAGGATAACAGAGTTGACATCTGGCAGATGCAAATTCCAGGGCAATTCACTAATGCTGGAAACTTAACGTAAGAATGATTAAGTGAGAGGCAGAGGCAATTTTAAGAACAAACAAAAAATAGTAAAACTGAGGAGCTAATGAAAGGAAAAGGAGACCAGAAATTTCTATAATGGAGGGTGGGGGTGGGGTGAGGGGGCTCCTTCATTTGACCCATATCAGTTATATAAAACAAAACTTGTAATTCTTAACAATAGTTGGATTTTTGTTTTATCATAATTTCCTAGAACACATTCAGTATCTAATGTGTTGGTGATATTGATATTCATGATTTAACTGATGGATTTAATTAACTTCAATTGTCTGAAAGGAAATTGCTATTGTCCAGTTATTTGCTCCCTATACATAGGAGGTCCCAAGTCAAGAATCAGAAATGATAATTTTCTGGAGATCATGTTCAAGAGACACTGCCCCATAGGTAAAGGGAAATGCTGAATAATCAGGCTTTAGGCAAACCAGAGCGTACCTGGGAAAGAGAAAGTCTTTGGACTTACTAAAATTCTGGTTCTCCATTAATTTTTGATCTCACTAATATTTAAGTTTCATTGTGATACACATTGTGCTTTTGAATCTGCTGCATTTGGACAGGCGACCTGGTTATACACATTAGGGGAGGGGATAAAGGAAATAATTGGAGGATCTGGGCCTATATGGCTCTTTCTCTGGCTAGATAATGCATATCCTAGGAGACTTTGCTTCTCTGCATCTAACCTTCATGCTAATTCCCTTGCTTTAAAGAGCAGTGAGATTGAGTTAATATCAATATGTACAGGAAAACAAATACTAGCTACAATTTATGAATATCTAATTAGTTTTTAGGCAGAATTTTAAGCATTTTGGACCTGGCTTAATCTTTACTGTCTTTATGAGGTAGCTGACATTATCATGCCCATTTTATTGCTGAGGAAACTGAGGCTTTTAGAGAACTAAGACATGTATCCCAGGCATATGCTATTACCATCTCTAGGGAATATGTTTCTATTTGAGTATTTAGTTAGATAGGCTTGTGTTGGTATTCTAATATATTTTCCTCACTTTGCTTTGTATCTTCCATCTAGCATTTTGGATCAACTCTGAATTGATACACCAGGCATTTGGGAATGGGTATAATGTGAGTTTCATGAACTCTTCAATTTCTTCCTACTTGAGAATTTCCCCAATTTTTAAAATGAGAGAAAGAAAGAAAACAATATTTTTCCAGTTTGTGGAATAAGATCTGGCATCTGTAGGCATTTCCATATCTAAAGTTCAGATGCATAAATACGGATGTGAGTATTTTAAGCCTTTTAATTTTCCATTTTTTTCTCATATTATCTATATCTTTGTGTAGCATAAAGACTTCCCTTTAAATTCACACCTAAAATGTGATTTTGATTTTTAACCTCCTCTTGACTCCTCCTTATATTAATATTCCATGTCAAAGTGTTTTTTCCTTCAGTGTCAATTTCTATTTCAAGCATTGCTCATCATATTTTTTGAAATTTCAGTTAGATCTAACTTTATTACTTTTAACAAAACATTAACTGCTGCTGTGTGTGCTTGTTCTCTTTTTAAATTGTGAGATTTTTTCGAATTGTAAATGAAATTTCTTATGTGTTTTGGAAAGTTTGGAAACTAAAGAAGCAAGAAGGAAATTCATAATCTATGCAAAGTTAGCCCTAGCTAACTGATATTTCAAGTTTTTTTTCTTTTTCTGACGTAGATTATATGTACTTAGTTGAAAATATAATAGCATAATAATTTAAAATATTAATAGTCACTGCTCCAACCACAAAATAACACTCCCCAGAGCTAAGAACTTTCAACATTTTAGCTCTGTCTTCTGATATTTACACCCATATTTTAAAATAAAATACATATACTGCCATCTGTTGATTTTTAAAAATTTTAATATTATCTATTGATTTGTCTGCTATGGTAGATTAGGATATCTGTTCAGTGACCATCTGCTTTTGATTAAACTCACAAACTCTGGTATGCCCATTCTTACCATATGATTATATCATATATCATGTATTTTGGTTAAATGAAACTAAGTATTTACATTATAATGGGCATGCAAATATTGTTATAACTGGGCAAAATGCAAACATATATTATAATTACATACATTTGCTTTCTTTTGAAAAAAATTTTTAATAATAAAATTGAAAATTGCCTCTCTTGCTTTGTTTTCTTCTCTATTTTACTCATTATTGACCCTCCACCAATACTCTAACAAGGCATAAAATGACTCTTATTAAGAAGCAGAGATGTGCTAGAAGCAACGAGCACACCCAACACAGTCCTGTTTTTCTAAATACCATTTTTCAATAAAGAGAATCAGCATTGACTCTCAGCTGGGGCAGAGCGAACGCTAACAGAAAGTGAAATGCTCTAAAAATGGGAGCATGAAGTTATGTCAAAGGGATATAGGAGATAACCTGAAAGATCTTCTAATGTCCAAGTTGGAACACTTGGAGTAGTATTGGATCATAACCTAAAGTAAAAAAATAATCATAAATGACTCTATATGCCAATGTAAATAAATGATTAAATAAATGGGGGAGAAAAAACATATCTTCCTTATAAAGTTTTTTTTTTTTCTTCAAAGACAAGTAATATATGTAGACATTCCCTTGCAGGAAATAAAGTTTAACTTCAGCTTAATCATGAGAAAAACAACAGAGAAACACAGATACCTGGCTAGCGCTCCTTAAGACTGTCACAGGAAAAACAAAGAAACTGCCAAAGACACAAAGGGACTGGGGAAACATTACCACTCAATGCAGTGCATTAGCCTGGATTGGATCCTGGAAGAGAAAGAGGATATTAGTGGAAATACTGGTGAAAACTAGTAAGAATTTGGACTTTATTTATTTGTAAAGCACTAACGTTAGATTTTTAGTTTTGGCAATTATACCATGGTAATTCAAGAGGTTAACTATGGGGAAACTAAGTGAGGAATATATAGGTCATCTATGGGCTATCTTTGCAAATCTGTCTTTAAATCTAAAATGATCCCCAAATATGAAGTTCACTTTTAAAAAAGGATGCTTCTTACCGAGGCCAAACAGATTAGGTAATGTACCAGTAACTTTTTTCTTTCATTTGGAGAAATTTTTCTGGTGCCCTTCAAGTCCTGCTCTAATGAAGATTGCTGGCTGTCATGGGCTGTTGTACAGTTTTCACCTTTTCTTCCTCCTATCACTGGGAATTCCCTTTACCTTTCTCTTAAGAAAGAACAGGGGAAGCTGAGATAGCTCAGTGGGTTAAGTGCTCACTTTGCAGCCCCGGAACCCTAAGATTGAATCCCGGGCCTGGCCCATGTGGACCCATATGATGAACTGAGGTGTGCCCCCAGCTCAGTTCTTGCTGGGAACTATGCGGGAGGCTCCCAGCCCAGTTCCTGTCCTGCACAGCCCTGTGGCCACCTGTGGAGTGAAACTATGTGGAAAACTAATGCTGTCAACTGTGGAGACTGCTTTGGGCCCTCCCCCTTTCTCTCTCTCTCTGTCTGCCTCTCTCTATGTCAAAAAACAATAAAAATAAATCTTTTATAAAAAAGAAAGAACCATTATTTCATGCTTCCCATGTCCTCTTTTATGTGTCTCCAGTCATCATTTTTGGACCACCATTTATCTGTTTAAGGTATAGTACAAGAGATGTAAATTTTAGAGCATTGGTGGAAAACTTTATTCTACTTTATCTCTTTAACAACTTGGAGGAAATTTTAGAATTAAAAACTGAAGAGATCGATACCAACCATATTCTTATGTCTTTGCTTGTAACTTTATTCTTCCCCAACCTCTTCCTCTTTGTTATCCTGGAAAGCTTTGGAAATATTTTTATCACCAGAGCTCAGAAACCTCATATTGATGTGCCATGGTGGGCATTGTTTTTCGTTAGTTATGGTGATAATTAATACATGTCTTTTAGTTTAGGGTAATACTATTTTATTTTTTAAAACACATTTCTCCTATTTTTTGTACTTTTTTTCTGACACTCTTGTTGGTCAGCAATTGAATTTCTTAGATTATCCAGTTGTTACTTAATTTTTTTCTTTTATACTACTTTTTGAGAGATTTTTTAACTTTGTCTTTCAAAACTACAACTGAAGGTTTAACTGTTATATTTCTTTTTTATTGTTTTGTTTAAAAAAAATTTTTTTAATTGTTTTTGACAGAGAGAGAGAGAACTGAACTGGGGGCACTCCCCAGTTCAGCATATGGGTCCACACAGGCCGAGACTGGGATTCGATCCTTGGTTCCCAGCGCTGCAAAGTGAGCGCTTAACCCACTGAGCCATCCCGGCTTCCCCAACTGTTATATTTCTATATCCAAAATGCCTCTCTTTTTTTCTATTGCCCTTTAAAAAAATGTCACTCCATTCTTTTTCATAGAGTAAAAACTTCTAAAAAATTAATTATATATACACAGTTGAAATAGGCTTCATTTCTTGATTATACCCATTTCTTTGCATTAGTTTACTTTTCTGTTTGTTTTTAAAGTTTATAACATTTATGTTGAAGGCTTTCCTTAAATGTTGAGTGATATTTGATTATCTATTTATATTTTATTGAAGCACTTGAAACTGGAGAATGCTGCTTGGGCAGAATTTGTTGGCACTTGGACTTCACTGCAGGGTGATCAGGCAGAATCACCAATTTGTTGGGATTTACACAGTTCACCGTCTGTATAGCTTTTCATTTTGGCTGGATTGTTTCTTCCCCCTGCCCCCCCCCAAAAAAAAAACCCCACCAAAAACCAAAACCAAAACCAAAACAAAACAAAAAAACCCAAAACATTCTCTAGTTACAGGTCTGCGCAGTATAACCTGGCTGCCAGAGTTCTGGACTGGATAGGAGAAATCATAAATTTGTATGTGTAAGAAATACATTGTGGTTCTATTTTCAGCTGTTACTGATTTATCTATTCATTCTGTGTCCACAGACTAATTTTTTTCAGGTTCTTTAAATATTATACCAAAGTTGAGTGGAATAGTAGTCTTGTGAATGATTAAGGTTAGGAAGGAAAATAGGAGGTCTAACTGCTCCTTTAACCTTATTTTTAAATATCCCTATTTTAAATCTCAACATAATCTCCACATTCTGAAATCTCTGTTGTTTCCAGTTCCTACATTTTTCTGGGATTCTGCTACATAAATGGCCTGCTTCATTGTGGCATCTACTGCTGTATGGGTTCAGCTCTCTTTTTTTAGGTTTTAGGTTTCTTCTGTTTTAATAATTACTTACATGTGCTAATGACAAATTGTTGACAAACACAATTAACTTGGGGCTGGTTCATTTTTTGACTGAATCATGAAAACAAAACAAAACAGTACCAAGTTATTTTGCTAATGCAAGCAAATATGCCCAAGTTTAATGTTTCCAGTTTAAAAGAGGATTATTTATATAAAATTACAGTAGACATTCTGTTAACTGGAACTCAAGTAACCAGCACTCTCAAGCAACTGGCAAACTGTTTTTTGCCAGTTGCTTGAGATTTTGCTGGTTGCGTGATAGTGCTGTTTGCTTGAGTTCTGGTTAGCCCATAATCTACTTATATTTATTTGGCGTCTACTAATCCCCATGGGTACTGGTTAACTGAGAGTCTATTGTACTTGTTATTTTGGAGAAAACTTGGCTAGGACTGAAAAGGAATGTGACTAGGCTGAATGTGCAACTTGCGTTGACATTTCTGAGATGTTTCAATTCTTGAATGTGAAATAGAACATGAGCCGCAGTAGGGGTGTGAAACTAACAGATTTGAGCCAACTAGTTTGTTTGCAAAAAGGCTATGAGCTAAAAATAGTTTGGGAAGCTTTAATGCCAGCTGAATTAAGTTGTCATTGTCTTGATTAAACTCTAAGCATCTTGCAATTAGAAACTTAAAAATACTACTGAGTTTCCTCATGTAGTCGTATAAAAATGAAAATAGTGTTTTGGGGGGCAGCCTTTGTGGCATCAGATTGTGGCATAGTACTCAGTAATGACTGTCCATAGAGAATATACACAGTAAAAATTGGTAGAATTCAAAGTAGATGATAGCACTGGTAATTGTAGGCAGTCCCATCAAACTTGCTTGCATCATTGAAAGCACTGTACCTAACTACTATTAGATATGGAGGAATGAAAAAATACCTTATATATTTTTAAAGAAGTTCTCTTCCCTTTATTTGTCCTTTTCATCCCTATCTCAGGTAGGAATGGGAACGTAGGCATCCCATTGTTTTCCGAGAGGCTAGGATGCATTATCTTGGGCTTATTCTTTAAGGCTTTCTGTATTGGGGTTTCTATTATGATTCTAGAGAACAATATAGTTGGGAAATTAAAGAAGACTTCATTCATTAGTATTGAAGAAAAAAATAGTAAACAGGGGCTTTCCATTGTCAAAGTGGCGTGTGAGTTGATGATTTTTTCTAAGTAAACCAACTTATTTATTCATGTTGTAGGCTTATATTACACTCCATACTAAAATTTGACTTTCTGTGATGGAGGCCTCATTTAAGAAGATTTGTATGAGTAATAAGTATTATCAGAAGACTAGCCCAATATAATTTCACCTAAAGATTAGTCCTATGTTATATATACTAATAAGTGTGTTTTAATGGAATTCCAAGTATATCTTTTGGTGGTCTTATTAGTGTCTTTTATACAAAAGTTATACTAACATTATTTTATTCTCTCTAAGCCCAATACAACTCAGATAACACATACGTTAACAACAAAAATCTTCCTATGACAGTACTTAAAATGAGAAGATGTTAAATAATTTTCCTGTAGCCACGTGTAACACATATCACCATTAATAGGTTTTAACCTGTGACAAAAGTAGGATATACATTTTTTAAACATCTTTACCGTTTGGTTTGAACCTTACAATAGTATTATCTTCCATTTTACTTTAGGACTGCTAGAAATCAGCACACACAGTCTGTCTCTAACAAACTAAAAATAGAAAGAAAAGAATTTCAGGTACAAAAAATTTTTAAAACGTATGCTTCTTGGATCTCTAGTTTTATTTCTTTCATGCCTCTCAGTAAAATTTTCTCTGAAAATTACTGATTTTATAACCAAAGACATGAAGAATATTAGCCAATCTTCTTTTATTCATCCTATATTAATGCAGTTTACGTTATTCTGGATGTGGTGGTGGTCTTCATGACAATCTGAATTCATAGTAATTTTTCATCACCACTTCATATTACAACCTGAGCATCATGGCGATGGCCATCATTGATAGGAGTGAACCAGAATATTTAGATGGAAAGAGTAGTCAAATAAGTATAATCATTGCCAATGTCATTCAGTTGGGGATATACACCCTTTATATGGTTCAGGGGAATCTCAGGCAAAAGCCTTTTTTGCAAGTGCTATTGTTTATTTTCCTCTGGGGCACAAAATCAATGTGCTATTTCTCCATTTCAGAACTGCTACATTAAAATGTCATGACATATGTGTTTAAAATGTAAAATCTATAAAAAAGAAAAAATCCACTTAATGTTGATTGTATTTTCCTTTTACCCTTTCTTCATGAAACAAAAAGTTGTCCTTTTACTTTTATTCATGACCAACTTTATATGTCATTTATTTAAAGATACATATAATGCCCTGTTTTTCACTTGGGCAGAAGTGGAGAGGGTGAGCCTTTAGTATACTTATTTATTTAGTCTTATTTCCAGGTTCTGAAAGTTGATTTTTCTGCCTCCCTCTCCTATGAGAGACTGCTTGGTTTTATGCTTAAACATTTGCTTTTTAGCTATCCACATACTTGTGGCCATCTGTATCTAAGAATATAAAGAGTCTATATACTATATATATTTACATGAATTATACACACATATGTACCGGTATTTATACATTATAAACATACTCTATATATACATGTTATTTGGAAGGATGAGTGTGAAGTCTTGTGAAAAACAGGCATTTTTATCAGATTCTGATTTATTTTAAAGTATCTTGAAAGAAGGATAAATGTTCATTTTAATTTTTTATTTTATAGGTTCCACAATGTCTAGAGCATAATAATTTTCTTATGTTGAAAACAACCAGTGAGAATAATGGAAAGAAACCATCAGTTACTAATTAATATTAGCCTATTTTAAAAATGACCTGATTTAGAAGTGTTTATATTATTAAATAAAAAATACTAAAAAAAAGAGCAGATTCACATGGATATAAAGCACCTAAACAGCCACACCCACATTAATATTTAATTTATGTGTTTATCAACTGGTGCCAGTTAAAAACAATGAAGTAATTTGAATAATATTTGACCTTGCTCAAAAAAGTGCCACCCCAATAGTTCATAGGCAATCTATAGCTACAGCGACTTTTACATCTTTTCTGTATTTCTTTTCATTTTGGAAGACTGAATTTTTAGTTTAATTTCTGTGAATTTAGCTCTTTCATTTTATAGCTCATGATGGATTACTGGAGCAAAATTATTAAGTATCTGGCCTAGAACGGGTTTGAAGGTAGATTTTGGTTAATGAAACTTGCCAGGGTTTCAGGTCATTGTTTTAGATTTTCAAAACTACCCACAGACATTTGGTAGGTCTTTGTCTGAAAATGTACTTTGTTGGGGATCATCCAGGTTAACAAAGAAAACTCCATTTCAGACCTGACTCCATTCCTAAGAACTTCGACTTCCCCGAAAGAGCACCAGCTATCAGAAGTCACATAAAACCTTATGGTTTGGCTGGTGGCTAGAGATAGCCCGTTTGGCTGGTGGCTAGAGATAGCCTGTTGCTTAGCAACATACCCTGCCCTGCCCTCCTTTGTCCCTACTGCATATATACATACCTCTGTAACCAAAATAAAATTTTGAGGCTTGATCAGAATCCTGTCTTGCCTCCATTTCTTCGTGTCTCCTGTCTCTCT
>PVKE010018447.1:0-29529 GCA_004027555.1 Craseonycteris thonglongyai | reverse complement strand
CCCGAGGACCAAGGATCAAATCCCAGCCCCAGCCTGAGTGGATCCATATGCTGAACTAGGGAGTGCCCCCAGTTGGGTTCTCACTGGGGTGACAACCCTGGCCCAGTTCCTGCCCTGTGCAGCCCCACTCCCACCTGTGGAATGAAACTATGTGGAAAAACCGATGATGTGCAACTATGGAGACTGTTCTGGGCCCTCCCCCTTCTCTCTGTCTCTGTATCTCTGTATCTCCCTCTCCCTGTATAAAATAAATAAATAAATAAATCTAAAAAAAAAAGTAATTATTAAGGTGATCCAGTATACTCTTAAATAACACGGTATTTTACAACAAATAGGAGATATATGTATATTTTAGAAATTATACCTTAGAAAATTAACATCAACCATATTGAATTTATCTACCCAGGCCCTTCAGACTATATTTTATGATAAACTCTCACAAACAATAACAGGGCAAGCATTGCCTATGTAGTAGCATTTTTATGGTCAAATCAAGTTTCACATGCATCTCCTTTCTGGGTTTTAAAACTACAGTGCCGACTAATAAACTAGGAAATACGTGTTTTATATTTTGCCAATTAAAATTATATTATAGTTAATTGGTTATAATTACCAATAATACCTAAATTGTTAGGCTCTACTGTAGTATTTTAATTCTACCTCCACGTTGGTAAAATATGTTAGAAATCACAAAGCTTAAATAAGAAGAAAAAAACAGAGTAATTATTGAGTTATACATACTGTTTTAGACTCACATTCTGCCTATTCAAAGGGTTCTGGCTTTTCCTGGCAGTTTTCTATTATTTTCTACCTTTCATAGACAATTTGGGCAATTTTTAAAAATTGTTTTTAACACTGAGAGAGAGAGATACAGAGACAGAGAGAAGGGGGAGGGCCCAAAACAGTCTCCATAGTTGACAGCATTAGTTTTCCACATAGTTTTATTCCACAGGTGGGCACAGGGCTGCACAGGGCAGGAACTGGGCTGGGGTCTCACCCTGGTGAGAACTGAACTGGGGGAACTCCCCAGTTCAGCATATGGGTCCACACGGGCCGGGGCCCGGATTCGATCCTCGGTCCCTGGGGCTGCAAAGTGAGCGCTTAACCCACTGAGCCAACCTGGCTTCCCCTTTTTGGGCATTTAAAAAAAAAAAAAACTCTTGTGAGACAGAATTTAGAGAAGGGAAGAGCGATACAAGGACCAAAGGCCCTGAGACAGGACTGGGGTACACACCCTTGCTTCTCATTTTCCCAAGTCGATTCTGGAATCCCTCTCCCTTGTAGTGTCCTATCTGTGGCACACCCAACCCTGACTAACCCAATCTGAGCCAGTACCTTCAGGTGACGGTGCTAAAGAAAGAAATACCGTCATAATCACCTACCTCATTTTAAGCGGTTATTACAATTCTCCAGTCTAGCCTCAACACCGCCCTTACCGTAGATTACTGATTTTCTTGTAAGTAAACTCTTTCATTCTTGTACCTTCTCTTCCTTTTCAGATCATCAACATGCCCTTTGCAGCCTTTCTTTCAGCAGATAAATAGGCTTTATATGTAAAAAGTGAGAACATCAGAAAATAATGTTTCCATTAGTCCTCTACCGAACTACCGTCGGGGGTGGCAAACCTATGGCACGTGTGCCCAAAGTGGCACACAGAGCAATTATTTCGGCACGCGGAGCTGTGAATACCATTTAAAAAATTATTGTTTATGCTCTAATAGACATAAAAATAATCAATACCTCTATCTCACTCGATGGGTTGGCACGAGAGTCAAGTGAGTATACTCTTATTTCATAAACTTTGGCACTCAATTGCCAAAAGGTTCGCCACCCCTGATTGCATCTGGACCCATGTAATGTCTTTCCTTGGGTTATAAGAATGAATTGTTTCTGCTTCTCTACATTGATCTCTCCACTTATGAATACGATTTATTGTTTCCCATTCAAGGGTTTTGTTGCTACAAAAATCTTCTCTCATCTCTTTTTCTCTCCCCATGCTCCACCTAAGATCATTTAAATCTCTCATTTTAAAATAAAACATCAGCCTAGAGCCTACATTGCCAACTAACTGCTGCCTGATTTCATTGGTCTCAGTGCAAAATCTTTTAAATATGTTTGCCATATTTACTTTCTCATTCTCCTTATATATTTTTTTCCATTCTTTGTGGAAACTTTTCTAATTCTATTTTGTCCACATCATACTGAAATTATGTCTACTAATGTCACTAAAGACTTCTGTATTTCCAAATGCATTGCCCAATTCATAGTGTTCACCATAGTCATATATCTACAGCATTACGAAAGAATTAATCTCTCTTTCTCATTCTTTTAATGCTTTCTTCACCTGGCTTCAGGGATACTATACTTTCCAGGTGTTCTCCTATCTCTCAGTATTCTTTCTATTGGTCTCTTCCACTAGATCTTTCTCCCTCTACCTTTAAATGTTAGCATACCCAGGGTTCATTCCACATGACACCTTTAGGTAATCTTCTTAGATCTTACACCTCCTTAACATGTAATTATTCACTGATGGCTCAATTGCTTGTAGGATACCCAAAAAGTAGCTTAAATTTGATATACCTAAAATAGAACTCTCAATTTCCCCTCACTCCCTCAACCCTAACTTTATAAAACCTCCAACCTTTCTTCATCATGCTTGACTTTAAGGTTTTAGGTAGTTTCAAATTTTTAGCTTTAGCTTATTATTAAAATTCCCTAGAGAGCACACTACTTTTCACTTAATAATTCCTTATTCAGAAATATATTTTATGTTCATACTTTGTTTTACAAGATTGAAAGATACTTTTGATGTTAGGACACAATATAATGATACGCAGAAGAAAGGCAGACATGTTTGTTGCTTACAGCTCCAATTAGGAGAAAGCTATGACAGGGCCATTTAGGGAGTTGCCTCTGGGACAGGGAAACAAGGAACTGAAGCTTATATATGATAAGTGGTTACCTGGATTTTGCCGTATTGTTGGAGACTGGCTACTTAGTATAATTTCTCTGGGCTGCAGGGCACAGGAACTGTCCCTAGTTGTCAAGAACCTGGCCCTGAGAATGTTAAGGCAGCTGTATAGTGGTCCAGAGTGTGAGAGCCAGGAAAAGAAAGAGACTTAATCATCTGCTCAAGAAGGGGAACTGATCAACTTCTAGCCAGAGTCTCAAAACTGGGTAAAGACAGCAATAAAAGAGGAGAATAATTGTATCACACCTTTGAGCTAGTATCATCTCTCTCTCTCTCTCTCTCTCTCTCTCTCTCTCTCTCTCTCTCTCTCTCTCTCACACACACACACACACACACACACACACACACAAATGTGTGTATCTATATCTACATGTAAAGATGTACTGCTTACACTGACTCTTCTCTTCCTCTTCTGTCATCTATAGTTTTCAATTCTGCATTGTTTAAACACTTTACTACTTTTTTAAAAATAGAGCACTTGAACGACAATTTCCCTTGTAGTTTCTCAAATGTTGTTCTTTAACCCCAAAATAAAATAAAATCTTAGCAGGGTCTAGGATCCTTAAACCGCACCATTTTTCTCACAATGGTTGGTAGCTGCTCTCCTGGCTTCCCTTGTTGTACATGAGCATTCTGACTTTTGGTCCTTTGCCTTTTTTTCTTTTTCTTTTTTTTTTTGTCCTGAATCTTACAACAGTTTTTATCTTTTTTTTTTTTTTCCTTCTTCCTTAGAGTTCAGAAATTTTACAAGACGTCTTCATGTGTCTTTTTTCATCAATCTGGCCTGAAGCTCAAAAAGCCCGTTTAATCTGTGACACCAGGGTTGTATTATAGTTCAGGGAAAAACATTTCCGATAGTTTGTCTTTTCACTGACTCTTCTCCATTTGTCTTTTTCTTTTTTTCTCAGTAGTTTTTTTAATCTTATATTAAGTCACCAGTTATATCCTCCAAGTTATTTCCTTTTCTCTCGTGCTTTTATTTTGATTTCTCTGTCAGTTTTTCTCTGTGCTTTGGAGTATTTCTTGTACTTCATCTTCCCAAACACACAGTCGGGTAGTAAACATCCTCTCTTTCAACTCATCTCCCTAATAACCATTTGTTCAGTGGACAAACTCTTCCTTGAACTAAAGTAGTATTAATGTGAGATACTCTTCAGATAAATTCAAAAAACCTCAATCTTTATATCAGAGATATGCCAAGACTCCTCTTTACTCTCTTTTTCCTTTAGAATATGTGCTTTCTACTTTTAAGATTGCTTTTATTGTTTTGGACAGAGAGAGACAGAAGTTAGGAGGGCCCAGAACAGTCTCCATAGTTGTATGTCATTCGTTTTTGACATGGTTTCATTTTACATAGGTGGGCGGGGGGGCCAAACAGGGCTGGAACTAGGTTAGGGACCTCTGCATGGCAGGCAAGCCCCCTAGAACTGGGGGCCAAATAAGGGGCCTTCCACATAGGAAGCTCACTTTGGCAAGAATATTGGATGGTAGATTTTTTACTTATATCTGCTGATCTTACATCCTAAATTTTTTACATACAATATATTCAAGATATAAGTAAACACTCACACCAACATAACACCAAGTATTAACCAAGAAAGACTATATAAGAAAACAAAATTATTCTTTAGGAATAAATATTATACTTAGCTCCAAGACAAATATAACTATATAAATAAGTAACTAAATAGACTTGACCTTCATTTATATGTTCAGAGAAAAGAGCTCCAGGACTATACAATTTATACACTTTCATCATATTTGCATTTTACATATCCCTAACATTATGAGTATTCCGTAGGTCTCTGAGTTGCATCTGGGAAATGAACAAAAGGTTTCAGTGAGCATTGTGTAAGAATCTCTCTAGCAATTTTCTCATTGTATATGAGGGCATACATTTAATTTATTTTCTATTTGTAGGCTATTTTATAATTTTGTGGATTAAAAATTAATTTGTACAGAACTGTTGGTAATGTAGATAATATTTGTCCATAGTAATGCACATGGATTTTGTTTCATAGAAATACAAGTAATTTCTGGCATGCAGAAAAGATAACCATAAACATCTCATTTTATTTCCCTCAGGGATATTAATCTGTTCAGTATTAAATAACATTCATTTCAGCATATACACACAGCTGTATACATGTTCTTTAAATTCTCTGTAAATCAGTTTTTACATTTTACTAGTTTGCTCATTAATTTCTGAATTGAATGAAATTGCTGACTTGTGTTTATTCTATATTTGCATGAGACTCATAGTCCTAACTTCTTGAAAATGATAAATCACCATATATTCACATATTGGTAAAAATCATATTGTTTACAATAGATGCATAAGATAATTAGTGTTATTGGGAAGTGGTACAGTGTGGTCGTAATAGTTATTGAGTTTCTTTACCACCAATTCAATAAGTACATTTTTCTCATCTCTACAAAAAAAGTGATAATTTTTCATCAGATACACTAAAGTGTGGGGCCACTTTCTATAGCCGTGGGCTACATATACATAATTGTAGGGGTGCCATTTCCACAGACTGTTAGGAATGTCGCTCCATGAGTTCTACAATATTGCAACTCCTTTAAAGTGGAAAAATAACATTTATTGAACTCTTATTATGCTGCAGGCATTGCTTTAAATGTTCTAAATATATTAATTCACTTACTTCTTTGTTTGAGAAGAAAGTGATAAAGACAAGCTTAGCAGTATGGCGGGAAAGTAGAATAATGTGAATCACCTTATGAATCTAAGGAGTAAAGAAATCTGGGAAGGTGCTGGCAAGAATTTAGACAAATGGGAGTAGTATTTGTTCTTCCCAATTACTAAATAGCTCATTTATATTATTGTAATTGTTTTCCTTTTGTTTGTTTGTTTTGGTATCTTGTTTTTTTCCAAGGACCATATAGACAAAAGTTAAAAAAAAATTACAGAACAATAAATGGGAACTGTAGTCAAAGAGGGAAGACTTGTTTCTTTAATACATGCTTCTAACTTGATTAAAACTTCATAGAACACAGAGGAGGTCTAAAATCATTTTGACAAGTAACTATACTACTCATGTCAACGTTAATTTATGCTGAGTGAACATCAAGTTCAACCGTCCAGAACATTTTAAATTAATTTCAGGATTCTTCAAAAAAATTATTAGGTAGACCCCTTTTGCACATATTACTATGGGATTTAGGTTAAAGTACTATATTTAACAACCCTTGATGCATTAGAAATAAAATTATTTAAATATTTTTTTCATTAAAAAATAATAAAATTTCAAAATCTGGAAAAAATTAAAGATCATCTTATAAACTCCCCCTTATCATGTTTAAATATCAGCAAGAAGATATTCTTTTGTTGCGCTTAGACTATTCATACATTTTTAGTACTAAAGACAAAACCCTCACTACTTCCTTAAGGCTATGTAGGATATCTTTAGAAATATCTAATTTTTAATCAGTTCTTCTTTCATTTGAGCAAACTCTGTTCTCAGTTACCTCCTAACCATTGGAGGGAGAAGGTTGAATATAATGTTAACTTGAGTTCCAGAAACAGATAACAGAGGTGAAGACTAAAAAAAAAAAAAAAACTCCAGAATTGGTAGGAAAAATGAATGCCCAGATTCAGACATGCCAGCAAACCTTAGTTAATATAAATAAATCAAATGTACATCAAGGCACATTGTAATGAAATTGCAGAACATCAAAGACCATAATCTTCAAATCAACCAGAAAGAAAATAATTTACTTTAAAATATTAATTAGACAGAAAGTTGACTTCTTACTACAAAATTGGGGATAGAAAAGCATGTACTAATATTTTCAAAGTTCTGAGAAGTAATTTTCATCAGTACAGGACTGTTGAACAGTGAATAGATGTGTGTGAATTGAGCATGGAGACATGATGGGATTTCTTAAGAGATGAGTAGCTTGGGCTATGTCTTTTCTAGGTTATATTTCTTAATGGTTCAGAACTGAAATGGGAGAAGAGATAGTATTGGTAGAGCTATCTTGAATCTGTCACATTCAGCATAATGCTGTGCATAGTAAATAATCAAAACTGAATGAATATGTAAGTTCAAACCTGCCATTCTCATGAAGGTTGATACTTGTATAAAATTCATTGAACACTTGTACAACTTTCAGTGCTAGAAATTTAATTTACATTAACAGGCAGTTATGTTTTCAGCCAGAAGATTATTTTATTATTTTTCTTTTCAGTAATCATTCACAGGAAAGAGGAAGATTTTGCCAGTGTCACTTTTGGAAAAACTCATTTAGAAAAGCACTTTGGGGAAAATGCTATGTTCATTTCCTGAAAGTGCTTTGACTTTTACAGTAAAATAAAATTTGCAATAAAATATCTTTTTCTAATTAGGTAATATCTGCTATAAAATAGGAAACTCTAAAAATATAATACTGTGCACACTGGAAGACCTTGCCACTCATAGGTTCACTGTTGCAAGACTATAGACCTAAAGATATGTGCTCCCAAACAGGCTTGTAATCATTAAAACATGCATAAAATCTTCCCTTTTTCCATCCAGTTTGCACATTCTCTTCGGTCCTATGTTTTAAGTATATTCTCGTTCACATGAAAAATATTTTCAAAGCTTCTGTTTTAAATCTGTATCCTGATTTATAATACATCTTTTTTTTCGGGGGGCTCTGGTTTAAGGTGCCTTCACATGGTCACATACAGTTCCCAGTCAGCTAGAATGGTGCACACTGCCCTTCTCTCTTTCCATGATGTGGGCATCTGTTTTTGAGCTCTCACTCTTCTTTCTTTATTCTCTTTACATGTCATTCTCTCTTCAAATCTTTGTTTTTCTCACTGAGGAGAAAAAAAACATTATTCTCAAGAGGAGCTTGAGTGTTTACTACTCAGGTGGCTGAGTCTCTCTTGTCAAAATGAGTTTTGATTTCCTTTCAGTTTTCTCCTCTGTTTTCAAGTCAAGACCATTCTGTGTTTATAGCCAGAAAAAACAGCCTGTTTTCAAAGCCAAAGGCAAAATAAAGTTATTGAGACTTACAAGGCACTAATATGATTATCTAGAGTATTTCCTGATATAATTTGAATCCTTATGCTAATACATTATTTGTATCATATGGTAAATTAATGGTTTTAAGTGAAGAACACAATTTTGATGGTGTTGGAACATTTTTAGGAGTTGCCAGGGACTTCTCACAGGGATCTCTACCTTTGAGTTCATGCAGATTTAGCACAGTCAGAGCTGACTCAGCATAGTCCATGATTCATGTCCAATAAACAGATGAAAGCTACATCTTCTGTACATATTCTGTTCATTTATTATCTTTTTCTTTTATTTATTGGTTGCTTACCATATTCCTTCTCTCCACAGAGAACTCCTCATAGAATATGAATGCATCTACTGGTGTTGTCTACAGAGGTATTTTCCAATATTTTTTACAAGCAAAATTTTAGATGATGGTTTTCAGTGTTGTTTCCAACCACAACCTTCAGAGATTAAATCAGTAGTCACATTTATTTTCTAATTTTTTTTTTATTATTTTACACATTTATTTTCTAGTTCTATAAAGTTTCCATTTTAAACTAGTGTTGTTATAGTTTCAAAAATCTTAATTTTCTTTTCTTATTTTAGGTTGTATGTCTAACAGGTCAATTTGCGAAGGGATAAATCTGGGCATAGACTATAAAGCGTATTAACCCAGCAACAAGGTAGGTACCTCATTAAGATCTGCTTTAGGGGATGCTGGGATGGCTCAGTGGGTTAAGCGCTCACTTTGTAGCCCCGGGGACCGAGGATCAAATCCCAGCCTCAGCCTGTGCGGACCCGTATGCTGAACTGGGGAGTGCCCCCAATTTGTTCTCACTGGGGCAAGACCCCAGCCCAATTCCTGCCCTGTGCAGCCCCACAACCACCTGTGGAATGAAACTATGTGGAAAAACCAATGATGTACAACTATGGAGACTGTTCTGGGCCCTCCCCCTTCTCTCTGTCTCTGCATCTCTCTCTCTGCCAAAAACAAACAAAAAAACCAAAAACCAAAAAACAAACAAACAAAGATCTACTTTGCTATCTCAATATAATCTGGTTCAAATTAATTATTTCTGCAATTTGTTAACATTTTTTCCCAGTAAATAAATAAACAGAGATCAAAAACTATTTTCTTCTCTGAGGCCCAAATAGACAACAGCTAAAGTTCAGATTAAATATTTTCACCAGTTGTATGCTGAGCTGGTTAAGATAAATTCTAAACCAGAGCTTAAAAGAGATGGTAAACAGAAAAAAATTAGAAAATGTAAAGTTTACAAAAATCAATAGTATATTGCAGTCTGTATGAGAAAAGCAGAAGCCACTTTTAGCTAAAGTATTGGAAAGCTATGTCTCAAGACAAATTAGAATACCTTTTAAACACTAAATGACTTGGAGGCATTCATTTAATACTTCTTTATTTAGGCTAGGCCTAAGTTAGCAAAATGGTGTGGAGAATTAAGTTTTGTCCTACATACATCAGTTATCCACTACGCTGTTTCTGAAATGTTCTCTCTTATGCTTTCAGGCAATCCATCTATATCCCTTTGAAAACACAATTCTATAGGTTAGTACATCAAGAAGTTTCACTGTATAAATTCAGTCCACAATAATATCTTGACATGATGAGACTCTTTACATATATCAACGTGCATATGTTTTCTATTTGTTATCAGACTATTCTTATATCATCTCTGAATATAGTAGGAAGAAGAGATCATCATTATTTACTATTTACATCCATAAATCAGGCCAAACAATACTTTCTCACCAAATATACAGGTGCTATCGTGGGTTAAATTATTGGAATCACAATGTTAGCTCTTTTGTTTGTTTTTCTATGCTTTTGCAACTATAGATTTTGTTTTAGACAAATACATTTGGAGAGAAAAGATTATTTGTTAAGAGAAGTACCATTTATTGAAACTTACTAAATCTGTGTTTTTAATGTAATGTTTATAGCTTTAGGGGATAATTTGAAAGCACAATTTGATTTTCTTTTCTTTTATGGAAAAAACAATGATAAACCACTGAAATTACATTGCAAACAACTGAAATAATATTTCTTTAGATTATATTGCTTTCCAGAGTTAGCCAGTGGTGAACATATTAACTTTGGTCATAATTTTTTCCAGAATATTTAGTGTTGTTTTCTACTCAAGAAAAATATGCAATAAAGAAACAACTGTTCTACGATTATTGTTGTTAAATATAAAGCCTATCCTTTTTTCTAATCTTACTGTATTAAATTTAGATTCTCATTTATTTAGTTTCAAAAATATTGAATGTCTATTGTACTCTATAGCAGAGGTCCTCAAACTATGGCCTGCCACTCACTAACATTTGTAAATTAAATTTTATTGGAACAGTCTCACCCATTCATTTATTTATTGTCTATGGCTGTTTTTACACTGGAAAACCAGAGTTGAGGCATTGTGCTAGAGACCCTACAGCACACAAAGCCTAAAATATTCATTATCTGATCCTATACAAACAAACAAACAAACCCTGCTCTAAAGGAAAGTGAAAATTGATGGGGAACATGATAAACATAGTACTTACCCTCATTAGAATAGAAGTAGATATTATATGATTACAGTAATAAGTATAATTGCAATAAGAGCTATATAGAAAACTTCAAGTTCTTATTTATGTAGATTTTCAGACTATAAATTTACAGACAAATGAAAACTGTACTAATAATATGAAACATATGAAAAAACATTTTATAAAAGACATGTAGAATTATCATAAAAAACAATATATTTAAGAAAAATAATACCATTTGTTAGTTTAAATGCTTCTCTTTTGGATTATATTACAAAGGTAAGGAGAAAGGGTAGATGTTATTATACATATCTCTTATTAATAATTATTTTACCAAGAGAGTCATTTCTAAAATAGATGCTTAATAAATATTATATAATGACTGAAATTTAAAAAAATTATATCTAGATACAAAGTCACAGAATTATGGGGGTTTTTTTGGTTGTTCAAAGAAGTTATTTATAAATTCCTTTTTTACAAAGTTTTCTTAAATGGCTTTTAAGAAAGATATGTGTAGTGATCATACAATAGAAATAGAAAATCAGAACCAAGAAAATGTGAGGATACAAATGCTAGACATGTCTTCGTTATAATTTTAAATTTGGCTCAAAATTATTACAAAAAAGGTAACCTGTTATAGAGTTGTTAATTTAGAAGAGAAAAGGCAAACCAAACCCTAGGGAAATATAAAACTTTTTTAGACTAAAATTATTTTTAAAAAATGTATTTTTCTTGATAAAAAATAGTTTAAAACTTTAATATATAATTGATTTTTATTGTTTCTCTTTAAAGTAGAAAAATAAAATGTTTGTGCATATTTGTTGCATGACACAAAAAATATTTGTTCACATATCTTATATTATAAATCTACTTCTCATTTATCCATAAATTTATAGTCTGAAAACCTATATAAATAAAATCTATGCTTCAAACTTTCTACATAGCTCTTACTGCAATCATACTTATTTCTGTGATTGTTTAACATTTGCCCCTATGTTGGCAATACACACACACACACATTACTTTATATTTAGTTAAATCTTCCCACATTGAACAAAGTAGTTTTCTACCTGTCAATGATAGTAAGATTCAGGAAGATCCCCGAAGCAATTATTACAGTAAACTATATTTCAGTGACTTTGTACAAGTGTTTAGGGTAGTGACATTGTTATGGATTTAAAACACAGATCATGGTAAGCCTATTCTTTTAATGCTTAGATTCTCCAAGAGTCCAAATCTTAAGTTCTTTAAAAGAATGAATTCTCTTGTGCCTGTAGCTTTGCTTTGGAAAGATCACTTTCCCTTGAATCTTTTTTTTTAGTACAGAAAAGAATTGCTTCTGGGAATATGAACTTCTGTTTTATTGAAACAAGTATTCTGAAATTCTGCCACTAGTTTGCAGTGAATATCTATAGATGGTTCATTTGTCATGCTTCAGATAAAATCTGTCAGTGAATCCATCAGGATTTCTGATACTGTGTCTGCTCTACTTAACTAAAATAAAATAAAATAAAGTAAAAAAATAAAATAAACACAAATAAAATAAATGAAAGTTAAATTAAATTTTAATTTAATTTAATTAAAAATGGGCTCCAAGACAATCCTTTCAGAGAAATAGTTTCTTACAAAATATACAGATAGTCCCTCAATCTACACTGAAGATACTCAATTTGTAAATATTAGTAAGTTTTTCTAACTTTACTTTTTTAAATTGTCCATTCTTTCTTATAGTAAACCAAATGTGCTGATTTTTCTGCTTAAGCCTAAAAGGGTACCATCACCATGTCTTTGCATATAAAAATTTATAATTATGGAATAGTTATTTTTTTATAGGAATGAAAAATCTTTTTCATAGATTGCTCATAGCAATCTAGAAAGAAAATAAATGTGCAACAATTGAGTATTCATTAAACAAATTAAGAAACATTGATATAGCAGAATTTATAGTGAAAAGATACATATTTTTTAAAAGACCAAAATTATTTGCCAAATGTTAACATTAACTATTGCTGATTGGTGGGACTTTAATTAACAATTACCTTCATCATTGTGTTTTTCTGCAGATAATAAACAAATGTAGTTTTTTGGTTTTTTTTAATATATATATTTTTTTATTTTTTTATTTTTGACAGAGAGAGAGAGAGAGAGAGAGAGAGAGATACAGAGACAGATAGAGAACTGAACTGGGGGAGTTCCCAGTTCAGCATATGGTTCCGCACGGGCCGGGGCCGGGATTCGATCCTCGGTCCCCGGCACTGCAAAGTGAGCGCTTAACCCACTGAGCCATCCCAGCTTCCCCAACAAATGTAGTTTTTACACATATTATTATTTTTCTTTTTAATTGAAGGAGTGAGTTGATTTTGGAAAATGTTTAGAATTTGTGTTGAGCATGGTTGTCACATAAGAGAACAAATAACTCTCCTTAAGAAAATGACAGTCATTCGTTTCCTTATAGGTATGAGGATACAAGGTGTAAAAAGAATAAAGTGGGGGTAAGGCAAGAGAGGGAATTGGTTCACATAATCTCAGAAGATTGCAAGTGCTTCAGCATGAAGTTGTGAATTCTCAAAGTTTAAACAAGTTATCAAAATTCTTGGTGAGGGGAAGCCGGATGGCTCAGTGGGTTAAGCGCTCACTTTGTAGCCCCAGGGACCAAGCATTGAATCCCGGCCCCACCCCGTGCAGACCCATATACTGAACTGGGGAGCGCCCCCAGTTCAGTTCTCACCCAGGTAAGACCCCGGCCCAGTTCCTGCCCTGTGCAGCCCCGCACTCACCTGTGGAATGAAACTATGTAAAAAAACTGATGATGTGCAACTATGGAGACTGTTCTGGGCCCTCCCCCTTCTCTCTGTCTCTGTATCTCTCTCTCTCTCTCTCTCTCTGTCAAAAATAATAAAAATAAATCTTTAAAAAAAAATTCTTGGTGAGGTTTTGCTGTGTAGAACCTGATGAAAAGGGTAAAGTTTTGAATTTGGACTGCTATGAGGTAAAACTGAAACAATGTATAAGGATACAGGAAGCCAGACTTGAGGAGACTCACAAGGACAAAGGATTAAGCAGAATCATGGGGAAGATTAGAATCTTCTCATATTATTGAATTAGTAGTTCTGGGCACTCCCTTCTGACCTCAAGGTTGGAAGGGCCTCTGCTACCCTAATCTATGTTTGGGAACTCTTCCAGGAAATATAAACTTAAAATACACTCTCCTGCTTTGTATCAGAGGAAATCCCCACACCAGTGCAGCAGAAGCATGTCATCAACATGACTCCAAAACCATGGAATTCACAAGTTTAGGCGACTAGAGAATAGCCCTACATAGGTCATATGGTTCTTGGAATACTACCAAAAAATGGAAAATAGCTGGTATTGAACTTACAGGCTTTGAGGTAAACCGTTATGAAGGTTAATATTATATAAGCTTATAAAAATGATGAGATTTATAAAATTTACATATAAAGAAACAGGCAAGAAGCACTGTGCATCAGAAATACATAATTTTTTTTAAAATAAATTTTCTTTGGGGAAGAAAGGACCATAGCTGATATGCATACAACTTGCAAATGGACCCTGTCTAGCTTTAAAGACGAGAAAGAATCCCCTCAGAAAGTGTTACCTACAATGGCTCTGTTGATTCAGCATCCTTTAGGATGCTTCTCTGTGAGAAACCAGACTTTCACACATAGCTGTGTGTCAGAGATTGGAGAGAAAGATTTTGAGTTGGAAAAAACATACAACAAAAGTCACTAGATAGTCAGGCTTCAGAGTTGGAGAATAAAGATCGTTGGTAGAAAACTTCTAGGGACTATGCTCAAGAGTTATTATGTGGTCACAAACTTAGTTATCTGCTCTTCCTGCATATAATGCCTGACCATGCTCTCACTGGTATCAATAATGGAGCCCCTGAGGCAGTGAGACACCACACTCCCTCTTACAGATAGGAGGAAAGATCTCTGCCTGGTGTTACTCTTTTACAATAAACCACATGTAGATTCCACTACTAGTGAAATTTGCCTCAAGAGGCAGAAGGAAGGGAAGTAACTTTAACTTCCACACAAGAAAAGACCCAGAGTAGAGTAGGAAAGGCAAACTTCTTTCAGACTTAGGAGCTGGATTCGATGGGTTCATTTAGCCTCTTGAATTTAAATTCACAAACAATACACTGCGTAGTGGATGTAAGAAAGTTTTTACTGCTAGTCAGACAGCCTCTAGAATGAGCCCTGTGACCTGGTCTGATCTGATGCCATTGACTAGCCTTTCATGGGGAGAATACTATGAGAAACAGGATCTTTAGGAATAAGGGTCACAAAAGAGGATGGGGCTCCTGTGGTAAATCTCCATAATGCCATTTAAATGCCAAGGTTGAAGACAGAAGATTGGGCCAGGGAGAGGTGGTCGTTGCTGTTCTGATGCACCATAGGCTCTTGTCCTGGTAACATTTTCCTCACATGTGGGGGTTGGACACAAGGGATTTGGGCCTTGTTTTCTGAATGGAGAGAGTGTTTCAAAAGACTTTCAATGGGAATATATCTTCTTTTCCTCTTATTTTATTAAATCTAAAGGCTCTGCTGTTTGAATCAAGTATATTTGTAACATTCTCAGCCACCCTCGTGGCCTACAGGGCCCCTATGCTATTGCAGGAAGGAAGGGAACTAGTTTCTGGGCTTGAAGAAAGAGAATCTTCATGGGAATTAGTGCCCAAAGAGAAAGTTTGTGAGCAACAGGAAAAATTCTGAAAGCAAATACTCAGAAAAGAGCCCTACAGAAGCCTAGATTAAAAAGAAAGGAAAGAGGCTGGATCAATTAGTGGAACTGTGTTTCTTTTCTTTTACTCACCTAAGGTTCAAGGAGAGAATTTATAATAAAAAAATAAAAAAATAAAAATTCCAAGGCGCTATAACTGTGTTGCTCTCAGGAGAACGTAATGAGGGAGAAAATTGAGTTCTCCTAGCTAGAAGGGAAAAGCAATTTAGGGATCAAGCTGCCTTTGTTTGGAACATGCCTTGATTAGACCACTTGGGTAAATGAGTGTCTGTGGGGCATGGATGTGACCTGGTATTAGGACTTTGGAGAATCTAGAACAAAAGCAGGAGGAAAAGGATAACTTGTTGTGTCATTTGACCCCTACACCCCACACCCACTTTGACCTCTAAACCTGAAATCTGGCTTAGTTACTAAGTTTACAACATGCTAGGGAGAAGTGTCTGTGTGTGTATGTGTGTTTACTGATAAATAGAACCAAGCTTTATGTAAAGGTCAGAACAGATAAAACACAAAGTGAGTATATAAAAAATGAGACAGAAATTGAAGAGAACCAGAGAAATACTTTTATGAATTTGCGCAATTTGGAGGAAAGAAGAGTTCAGAGCTTTAACATACTGTGAAAGCGGGGCTTGAGGCAATCCTATCTAGATTTAATGAACTGAGAAGACCCCACATTATATCTGGATTAAACCTAACTGGTGATTACATAATCTATTTTAGAAAAATTTCTAGAAAAAAACTATTTTTAAAACCTTTGATGGCACTTACATTCATTTTCTTGAAAAAGTTTATTGGTTTATTCATTCATTAATTTTACAAATATTTATTGAGTATCTACTATATGCCAGCATTGTATGAGGTGTTAGGGATATAGCTAAGGATATTGACAATGGAATTTAAAGCAGTCTGAATGTTATTGATATTTATACTTTCACAGGTGGAAAGTTTGAAGACCACATGTCACTGATTGTCCTGTTCTGTACCTCAGAAATATTAGTAAAAGGTAATTTAAGATCAACACAACTTTGATACAGTGTTCTAACACCAATTCCCTGACATCAACTGAACACCCTGTAGTTCAATTTAATTCTGACACTAATTACCCAGAAGTAGTGAAGACCCCACAAGTTAAGGTCATAGGACTTCACAAGACTGTCCCTACTTCAGATACCAGCTGCAAGTGAGGTCCAGGTATCCTAATCTGCTCAGGCTGTCATAACAAAATAACAGACACTGAGTTATTTAAACAATTTAAATTTATTTTCTCATGGAGGCTGAATAATTCAAGATAAATGTGCCAGCCAACGTAGTTCTTGGTGAGAGCTCTCTTACTGGTTTGTAAATGGCTTCCTTCTCACTATGTGCTCACATGGTACAGGAAGACACAGAGACAAAGAGAAAGAAAGCACACAAACCTTCTAGTGTCTCTTCTTATAATGGCACTAGGGGAAGCCGGGATGGCTCAGTGGGTTAAGCGCTCACTTTGCAGCGCCGGGGACCCAGGATCGAATCCTGGCCCCGGCCCGTGCGGACCCATGTGCTGAACTGGGGAGTGCCCCCAGTTCAGTTCTCTGTCTGTCTGTCTGTCTGTCTGTCTGTCTCTCTCTCTCTCTCTGTCAAGAACAATAAAAAAATAAAAAAATATATATATAATGGCACTAATCCCAAAATAAGGGTCCCACTCTTCTAATCTCATCTAAACCTAGTTATCTCCCGTAGACCTCATTTCCAAATACCATCATGTTGGAGGTTAGGGCTTCAACAAACAGATTGGGGTGGGGTGGGGGCATTTAATTCATAGAACCTAGTTACCTGTCCTTCTCTTTGAACTGGCTATAGATTCAGGGAGTGACATAAGAAAAACATGCTTGTAGGGAAAAAACAAACAAACAAACAAACATGTTTTGGGACCCTATGATGAAGTAAAGAATATGATGTTTGAGAAACGGACAAAAGCCCATTCTGACTACAGAGTAGTGAGCAGAGGGAAGAAAGTGGCACCAGAAAAGATAAATGAAAGAATTGGGATGGGATTAGGCATAGCCTTCTGGACAAGATAACAATGCGATCTTCAACTAAGAGCCAGAGTTATCACTGAAATATTTAAGTAGAGAAATGACATGATCACAATTTCATTTTTGAAACCTCAATCATCTATATCCCTCAATTACATAAATATATATTGCAAATACTTTATGTTGATTTGATAATTTAAATAAAATGGATAAAACTCCTTCAAAAATATGTTATGATAAGTGACAAAAAATGTAGAAAATCTGGATAGTTCTATGTCTATGAAAAAAAATGAATATACTCTATTTAAAATACTTCCCACTAAGAAAACTTCAGGACCAAATGGCTAATAAAATTTTCCATACATATGTCTGAAAGTATTATATTAATATCAATCATCATACAAATCATTCCAGTAAATAAGAAAAAGTAATAAAAATATTCTAATTGTTTTATACAAGACCAACATAACCTTAATTTAAGAATTTAACAAAGATACCTCATAAAATTATTAACACATCTGAATGTAGCAATATTAAAAGGATAATACATAAGGACCAAGTGGAGTTTATTTAAAGTATGTAAGGACCATTAAAGATTATCAAAAAGGCAATATAACAAACCAAATTGATCAATGTAGAAAACACATGTGACAAAATTCCCCACCAATTCATGAGCAAAGTTCTAACAAATTTGAAATAGGAGAAAAAGTCCTTAATATAATAAAAGTAGCCATAAAAATCTTAAGTGAGCAACATATTTAATGGTAAAACATTAAAAATTTTCTACTGAGGTCAGGAATGAGAAAAAATGCCCACTATCACTATTCCTATTTAACGTTATAATGAAGATCTTAATGCAATGAGGAAAGAAAATGAAACAATAGGCATTAGAATCGAAAAGGCAGAAATGTATTTGTACCTATTTATACATAGCATGACAGAGTAATTGAAAATGAATTTAGGAAGGTTATATGATATCAATAATATACATGGGGAAGCTGGGATGGCTCAGTGGGTTAAGCACTCACTTTGCAGCACCGAGGACCGAGGATCGAATCCCGTCCCCGGCCCGTGCGGACCCATGTGCTGAACTGGGGAGCTCCCCCAGTTCAGTTCTCTCTCTGTCTCTGTAACTCTCTCTCTCTCTCTCTCTCTCTCTCTCTCTCTCTCTCTCTCTCTCTCTCTCTCTCTCTCTTTCTCTCTCTGTCATAAACAATAAAATAAATAAAAACAAATCTTTAAATAATATACAAAAAAATATCAGTTGTATTTCTTATGCTAGACAAAAACCAAGATAAAAGAAAACTATAAAATGAAACCATTAATAGTACCATTAAAAATCAAATATTTAGGGGATGCTGGGATGGCTCAGTGGGTTGAGCACTTGCTTTGCAGTCCCTGGATTCAAGGATCAAATCCTGGCGCCGGCCCATGCAGACCCATATGTTAAACTGGGATGTTCCCCCAGTTCAGTGCTTGCCAGGGACCATGCTGAAGGGCCCCAGCCAGGTTCCTGCCCTGCGCAGTCCTGCACCCACCTATATAGCAAAACCATAGTGAAAAGTAAACATACAACTATGGAGACTGCTCAGGGCCTACCCCTTCTCTCTGACTCTGTCTGTCTCTCTCTCTAGCTCTGTCAAAAAACAATAAAAATATATCTTTAAAAAATCAAATATTTAAGAATAAGTCTAACAAAAGATGTGTAAAACATTTTAAATTAACACTGCAAAGCATAATTGAGAGAAATTAAAGGACTAGATGTACATAAATGAAGGATTGTGCCATGTTCATATATTGGAAGATTCAATATTACTTTCCCCAAAAGTACTCAATAGATTCAATACCAATCCAATCAAAATTCCAGCTTTATTTTCCCTAAAGAAATTTAGTTAGCTGATTCTAAAATGTACATAGAAATGCAAAAGACCAAAAACTAGTCCTGTAATCTTGAAGATGAATTAATCAGTAGAGTAAGTACAATACCAGGTATCAAGAATTAGATCTATTATAAAGAGTGGTGATTATAGATATTGAATCAAAGACAGATAAGCTAACTATGAAAAAGAAAAAGAAACACACATGTATGATGATCTGAGTTATGACAAAGACAGCATTTCATTGTAGTGGGGGAAAGTCTGTCTTTTTAATTAATGGTGTTAAACAACTTGATATCCACATGTTAAACAAATTTATCTTGATTCTTACTTTATACCAAACATAAAAATTAATCATAGATGATTTTAGACCTAAGTGTAATAGGTAAAACAAAGCATTTAGAGGAAAAAATTATAATTTTGGAATAAGCTAATATTTCTTTTAAAGAACACATAAATTATTTTTCATAGAAAGAAAAAAATGGCACTTTGAACTATATTAAAATGGAGAAATTCTGTTTCTAAAAAGTCACCATTAAGAGACTGAAAAGACGATGCATGGAGTGAGAGATTTTTATAGTATGTGTGTCTGACAAAGAATTCATATTCATAATGTATAAAGAACTTTTACAAATCAATAAAGAAAGCCAGTCAACTCTAAGAAAAATGGGAAATTCACAAAAGAAGATATTTATATGTGCAATAAACATGAAAATGATTTAATGTTATTGATTTTCAGGGAAAAGCAAATTGAAACCACAATGAGATTTAAATATGCATTCTCAAGAATGGTTTTAAAAAGACTATCAAGTGCTGACAAATACTTAAAGCAACTACAACTATCATCTATATGCTGTTGTTATTGTAAATTGGTATAAAACTTTGGTCAACTATGTGGACATATATTGTAAAACTGAACAAATACATTACCTGGTTCACTTTTAGCTCCACATTGCAAAGGCAAGTCATACATATGAGGGTTGTTTGGGGAAAAATCCAGCCATAAATACCTCTATTTTTCATATTATGTGGCTGGATACTTTTTAGAGAGTCTTAGCAAGTTCATGAAAACTGATCAATAGAAATGTTAATGGCAGCACTATTGTCTAATAGATTTAAATTAGTAATTAACCAAATGTCCAAAATATAAATGGGCATTGATGGGTAAATAAGTATACGAGGGCTGTCTGGAAAGTATCCAGCCATGTAACAATTCTCATTATATTGACAATGGCTAGATTTTTTCTGAACAGCCCTCACATATTAGTATATTCACACAGTAAAATGTTATATAAAAAGTACACACAATATAGATTAATTTTACAATCATAATTCTCAGAGAAAAAAAATAGTCAACAAAGAATACATTCTCTATGAATCTATTTACGTAAAGCACAAAAGCAGAAAAAACTAAAAATTCTGCTGGACATCATGGAAGTACTTGCTTTGAGGTGTGGCTAGTAACTGGAAGTAAGAATAAGATAAGCTTTTGTGTGCCAGGAATATTCTGTCTGCCAACTGGGTCATGATTACACAGGTGTTTTCAGCTTTTGAAAAATTATGAAGTGGCACACTTAGAATGTGTGGATTTGTGTGTGTGTGTATTTTATTTAAAAAAGTTAAAAAAATAAAACTCACTCTAACTGTTTATGAAGACTTTATTTGAGAGGAGTAAGAGTACAATTGGGAAGACCTAGGAGGTTATAGACCTGACAAGAGATGATGTTAGCCCAGGATGATAATTTAGAAGAAATTATAGAAAGTTTTATAATGGGCATAGTGGGCAACATAAGACTGAGTTAAAAGAAATATAGTCAGTAGTTTTAAAAGCCAGTAATTGTGCATTTATAATGTTATCAATTCATCTTGTATAATTTTTTTTTCTATTGTATTTAGCTGCCCAGGCACTTGCAACAAGATGCATATAGTTATTTTATACAGTATTAGATTATGGCCAGATCACTGTGAATAAAGGACTAAGTATCAGGAGACTTCAAAGTACTGGCAAGGAAGTACTCATATTTGTCAATAAGGATTTGATATTCTGTAGTAATAAGTGTTATGGTTCCACTAGCAACTCTGCTGTTCATTTTCTATGATCTGGGGGTTTCCCACTGGATACATGAGTGATCAATAATTTTTTAATATCTAATATTGCAAATGGCCCCAAACCTTTAAATTATCCTAGACTCTGCCTTTTTTTCTCACATCTCATTTTTAATCCATTATGTGAGATTTCCCCTAGGGGTTGAAATTCCGTCTACTGGTTTTTCTTTATTTTTTATCATTAAATTTATTGGGGTGATGTTGCTTACATAGTAAAAATTCCTTAGGTTCCAGGTGTATAACTCTACATTACATGGTCTATGTATTGCATTATGTACTCATCACTCAGAGTCAGTTCTCTTTCCATCACCATATATTTGATGTCCCCTCCCTCCTTTCCACTCCCCTCCCCTTTACCCTCAGGTAACTACTAAACTATGGACTGCATCCAAGAGTTTCTATTTCTTTGTCTATGGTTTTTTTGAAAGGGAAAATGAAATTGCAAAAATAACTGTGTCTTATAACCCAGGATTTTAACACTATAATATAACCTCCAAAAACTGAGTTTCTGACTTACCTTTTCTGGGCTCACTATGTAATGAGGTTCTGTCTTACACCAATAAAGGAAATGGAGAGTGTAGCTCTTGAGCATTGCAGAAAAGAATGTTCACACTAGATTTCTGCTTTGGGCTTTTAAAATTAATGAAACAGAGATAATTCAAGCTATAATCTCCATGGAAACATTTTATTCAGAAACCACATGATAGAAAATATTCTCATATGCAAAATTATCTAGATGGCATATCTAAGATGGCATGAATTTATCTCTTGTCCTTGCTTGAAAGTTATCCTTTGAAATTTCAGGTATGCTAAAAGTGCTCATTAAGTTGAGTAACTTTAACAATAAACTTATTATTCTGAAAGTACTTTGGCAGATATTTGGAAAAATAAAATAATCATATATGGTCTCAATTTTCAAGAAGTCTATACATTTAACTGATTTATAAAATAGATATGTTAATACATAAAAATCTCTAAAAATTAGAGATTTTTAAAAATGTGCTCTACCTTGGTATCAGGATAGATTCTGTGAGGTTAATTGTAAACTGTGCAATTTGCATTTGCTAGAAAGAGAAGGAGGAAATGAAAGGTCCACTTCAGGATAAGATGGTGAACTAATAGATTTTGACTACCACCCTCAAGCAAACCCTGCTGATAGCACGTGACCCTACAAGAGAACATTGAATTACCTCAGAACCTAATATTTAAACTGCAAGAAACTGCTGATTAGGTCCTAATACAGGTTAAGGATATAATGTTATGGGTAGAAAGAAATAAGTGCCATATAGAAACCCTCGGCAGCTCCACTGATTGTGCCTGGTTGGACCATTTATTGTTCCAGCTCTACTCACATTTGGGGACAGAAAAGCATCAGCAGTAGTTCAGTGCTCTCTGGAGTCATTGGGGAAGCATCAAGGATGTGCTGGCTAATAAGTGAATTATAAGGAAGTTTTACTTTGTGTTAATAGATTGGCCACTATGAGTCCTTCCTTATCTACCACACCTAGACAAATGTGCCAAGGGCAGTTCTTTTCAAAAGAGCAGGCCCTAGAATTGAGATATTAAGAGATTCCCAGGAGGACAAGATTGGTTAGTGGAAGGGAAAGTGTGATGGAGAAGTGTTAGAAATCTGTTGAATATTAGAAACTCTCTGCCCTAAAGCAAGTTCTATCACAATCACTATACAGGCAGAAAGAGCTGAAACTGGGACCTGGGTTTTCATCTCATCCATCTCTCCACCCATCTCCCTCCAACAACACATTACCAGAGTTTTCCAAAGAAATATGAGTTCAAGGACTAAATATATAGAAATATTTGGGAAGCATCAGTACCATAAAAAAAAGACCCCTAAACAAACAGTGCACACATAATTTAAAAGGAAATAATATATTTCTACTACCCCAGCTGTACTGTTGTCTCATTGCGGAGGCATCCTGACAGAGATGACACCCAGAATCCTCTTCTAATATCACAGTTGATGCTTGTCCTGATTCTTGGAGTCCATTTTAATGTGGGTGGACAGTTATATAAAGAACAAACATAAACAATAAAAGCTATGGCAGCTATTTTAATAGCCAGTAAAATTGGATTAAGAGAAAAATAATCATAAAGAAGAAGACACTTATATATACCTTCAAGATAAAATATTGATCATAAGAATTTGTGCTAGGAAAATATAATCTTACAATATAAAAGGCAACACTTGACAGAATGCCAGAGAGAAATAAATGAATGAAATTCTATTTTGAGATTTTAATTTATACTTCTCAGAAAGAGATAAATCAACAGTTAAAAAAATTGAAGGGTATTTATATATTGATAGTCATATAATCATACGTATGTATTGTTGAGTGAAAATACATGGGGAAGAAAAGTTACACTATGTGAATTCCATGTAAGAATGTAGAGAAAATAAGAACATGTGTATGTGTCTTCATATTTGTATAGAAACACTGGAAAGGTAAACAAAAGTATTTCTAAGAGGACAGAGGAAGATGAGAGTTATAAAACATAAAATTAGATTTCTGTGTGTATATTTTTTGTGCAGTTCTGATTTTGTACCGTAGGTACCTATTCAAAGCCCAGGGCTTCCACATCAGCCCCCTTAGGGAGTGGATCCTGTGATTTGAAATTCTCCACTGTGATAGGATTAGCATAGGAAGACTCTGCAAGCTAGGGTCTGGAGTGTCTATTTATAAGCATGAATAAGGTGGTAACCAGTCCAAGGCTGTAGATATGAAAAGAGATCTGAAACATGAACCATTTTTGAGGGCAAGGCTAGAGGGAAGACCCACAGCTAGACCAGCTCCAGGGCAGCCACCAAAAGCTATTTGTCAAAGATTTGCCAAGAGCCTGGAGCCCATGTAATGTTGGGGTTTCAAAGACCAGAGCACAGGGAATTGAAATACAGGCATCAAAGTTCCAAGAAGTTGGTACATCAGACAATTTCTAACAGACCTACATACAAATTAGGAGCAGGTGAGGGTCTTCCAAAACTGGTTTTGCCAGAGCTTTAATATGGTTCCATTAAAATTGACCAATCCAGCCCAGCTTGGCAGGTGGCTCAAGATAAATGAAAAGATTAGAAAGACTGGCTATATAAATTATATAACCAGGTCTTCTGGAAAAAAACATAAGTTTCTTTTTTCATTTTAGTAGTAATGTGTTGGTTAAAAACTACTTTCACATCCATTATGCCACGGGAAGCTCAGAATAACTCTGTTAAAGAGCCAGAACTCATATTTCTGTTACCATTTCTTAGATGAGAAAACTGATAATCAGATAAGTGAAAGGGCAGGTTCATGTTCACATAACTGATAAAGAGGTTTGGCAAACTGTAAATACAATTCTTATTTGTGTTCACTGCCTCAGTCACTAGTTTATTCACTTGTCATACATTTTGAGTATCTAATAAATCGGGCACTTACGATCAAGACACATTTTTTCCCCTCTGTGCAGCTCACCAAACCGTGAAGTTGTCTTTCTGCTCGCTAGTACTGTATCCAGGAGGAATTTTTTTCTCATGCCTTTAATTATACCACTGGCAAGAAGAAATGTGTGATAAAAACATTAAATTCAACTTCAGAGGGTTCGGAGACCTCAATGGGAGACCAGAAAGCCCATTTATTCAGGTTTGAATCACCTAGTTTTTTGATTTGATGAATACTTCCTCACCTATACCTGCTATGTGTTCCTCAGGACCATTTCATTGGATATTAGCTGCAGCATCATGGGGAGGGCGGGAAAATAAAAAAGATGGAATTCAAGTCCATTGATTTTCTATTTAATGGTAGCCCATGAATGGGAACAGTAAGGAAGCGGTTGAATCTACTGACCATGAGGTGCTTGACTTGCTTGATGATATTAATTATTCAGCCTAACTTCTCTCCCCTCCAGTGCAGTGGTTAATAAAGTTGGAGATTTCTCACAGGAACATGATGATTTGCCTTGAATCTTATATTTTTCTGTTCTTTTATCTTACAAATTGGAAAGTGTGGAGAGCTGATGTGAGAGGCAGGGCCCCACATCCTGCAAGACTGTCCAGGGCAAGTCTGGCCTCCACTGATCCCTGAAGAGATAGTATGCAGAAAGCCACAGGCAATTAGCTTGGAGGTGTGACAGGGAGGAGGCCTCAGAAAGGCTTAAGAAAGATACTGTACATTAGCATACAGGAGTTGCTGTATATAAGCTGTGGACTAAAATAAAACCATGCTACTGCTCCACCATCAATAGTCAGTGGAACTTCTGATCCCAGCTTTGTCTTTGTGTTTTCATCTTTGTTTTTCTTTAATCTCCCACCCACCCCTCTCAGGTCTGACAGGTTAGTCAAGCAGGCCTCTGCAGGAAAGGCCTTCTCAAATATACTGAATTGTATTCATGTTAAAATCGCATTTGTTTGCTTGTTTTGCTTTACATTAACGGGGCAGTGAGTGAAACAAAGTAAAAATTCTAAACATGATAGACCTGCAGTCAATCTGAAGACTGAAGTTTGCTAACCTATATTTTTGTTTAAGATGAGAAGAGAGAAAATATCAGGATTGAATGAGTGGATTATTTTTTAAACCATAAATGAAGGAAGGAATCAAGCTAAAGTGCTCTCAAGTGCACACTGCTTATAATTGGCTTCTAATGGAAGAGTCTGCAAGTTCATTCCAGACCATAAATTTTAAAATTAGATTGTTGTTAAAATAATTAATTCCCAGGGAGACCTTGCTAGTGTGGAACAAGCTTTTCACAGTATAATCTGAAAGAAATGTTTAGAATCTCTGTCACAAAGAACAGGAAATTGAAGTTAGAGACATCCACAGAAGCTTTATACACAATAAAGTAACGCTTTGTTTGGTCTCTGGGAATTGTCATCAAAGCTCCACTAAGTGATTCCAATGACAGTGACAAGCTATTCCAGTTTTCAGAATCGGTTGTTAACTCTTGGTTTCTTTAAAGAAGGAGGCTGTTTGAAAATGTTAGAAAGAAAATGTGGTTCCCAAAACATGCTTCTAAACATAAGTTGTGTTGGCCCAGCAGAAAATTGCAACCATGTCTTTTCGTATAGAAATAACTTCCTTGTCTCCTATAACTTAGCCTGCCTGTCAAGCTTCTATCTTTCTTCCAGTTGGCTCAGTCTTTCCTGTTCCCAACCCAACTTACTGAAAAACTGCAGATGAGAGGAATAACAAGAAAATAAACGTATCACCCTTCTTTTATTTTTTCCTTCTTAAGTATGGTCTTACTTGAGAAAATGTCATTAAACTTAGATACAATGGGCAAACATGACCAGACCATTTGCAGAGGCCTGGACTAAGATACCCCATTAATCACAGACAGAAGGTTAAGAGGTACCCACCCTGGAAAATCAAGTTCTATAAAATATGTCATCTTGATATATTGTCAAATACATATAAAAAAAAGGGGGGGGCTCAGGTGAAAAAAAGATAAAAATCAATGATAAAAAAGTAAAGCTAATTTAACAAAATTAATCTGTATGTATCCATCTGTATTGATAGAAATATATTTCTTCCATTAATGTCTCACGATAAAGTCCTCATCCCAAGTCTATGAAAATAAAAGCTATTAGAATATAAGAAAATTTACAAAGATACTACATCAACCCAAATTGTTTGCATCTCACCAAAATAAATGTTTTACTTGACATAATTTTCTTCCTGAACTAGCTAATACAAGTTTGATAAATATTAAGTATTTTAAATAGACTTAACATATGTATTAGGCTGAAGTAGCTTTATCTTTTTTCCCTTTTCTTTCTTTTTTTTTTTTTTTTTTTTTTTTTTTTTTTTTTTTTTTTTTTTTTTTTTTTTGTATTTTATTATTTTCATTATCATCCCTCTACTTTTGCCATCAAATTCTATGAAGTAGCTTAGAATATATGTCATTGTTCTTCTTACATGATAGTCAAGAATATAAGTTGTTAGGATGTTTCTCAAAAATATTTATTTCAGGAACAGATAAATTCATGTTTTATTTGTTTTACCTCTTGGTAATCATAATTGTCTAATTTTCACTTTGTATCCTAATAAAAGTAGATCAATGTTGAAAAAATTCTTAGTCACTTTGAAAACAGGACAATTTGGAATCAAATTTTACAGAGTCAATCTCATGTTTATTGGCTAAGTGTCACCTACCCTGATATTTCTTATAGGTATTTACTAAGTACTTTCTGGTTTCTGTACTTCATGAATAAATTTTGAATTTTGATTTTTTTATTTTGGATGAGTAGTAATATGTATATTTTACTCAGATGGTTGGAGACTTATTTTCTAATTATGCAATTCTCTCATCCCTTCTTTTCCTTGCCCTCACCTTCCTTCCCCCTACTCTCCTCCCTCTTTTTCTTCCTTCCTCCTTCCTTCTCTACCTTTTCTGTTCACTTCTCTATCCACATCTTTATCTCTTCTTTCTCTCTTTCCCTCTCTTTATTATCTTTTTTTTTTTTTGGCTGCTTATTTTTTATGATTCTTTAAGGAGTTTCTACTCCATGCCAGCCACTATTCTTTGTTCCAGCACAGTTCCTGTGCTGGAGGAGATCAAACTAGAACAGTGTTGCTATGGTGAAGTGACAACAGAATACGTGCCAGGTGCTGTGGGAAGACCCGGAACAACAAAGGGGCTGTTCCTTGCAGAGACACAGGATAGAATAGGAGAAATGGGGAAGTTTCCAATTCTTAATTTCTTAGGAATCTGTCCGAGAAAAAAGAAGAACATTTGAAGCAGAGGGGAAAATAAACAAGTGCACAAAGTTATGAAAATTCAGTGTTCATAGAACTGTGGGTAGCTGGTAGGTGCTCATGCCAGAGAGGAAGCAGCTTTGCTTGCACCAAGGGAAGCAGGAGGTGAAGGGAAAGATTTTAAAGCATGCTCCACTCTACAGTAGGCACTGTGAATATTATCTTGTAAGTAATAAACTCCTTAAAGGGGTTAATAGAGTGACTTTTTAATTTTTTTATTTTAATCAGTTGTTATAGTAGTGGATTATAGACTTTTCAAGGAAATTTATAAAAAAGGAACAACAACAACAACAAAAAAAAACTCTCTTGCCTATGACCTCTTCTGAAATAATTTTATAAGCAAATAGCCTGAAGCTGTGATCCCAGGAGACTCTGCTGCCAGGGGAGTGCTGATCACATCACTAGACCCTCATGAGTTAGGCTACAGCTTCCAACACAGATCACGGAGATGTGCAGTCTTGTATCACTCATAGCTGACCTTGAGCCCTTCTCAGGGCGTTGCTCAAAGGCTCAAGTCCACTCTTTTCAGCATATATTTTGAGTGCATCCAATTTGTGTTAGCATAATCTAAAAGGGTGGGGGGCAGGGAGAAGAACTAAAATAATTTCATAATCAAGGTGTTTAAAAAAGTGCATTCTTCCTTTCACCCAAAATGTCTAAGAACAGCACATCGCTTCTTGAAAAAGATTTCAGTTATTTTGTTGTGATTGTTGTCCATTTGCAAGTGGACATTGGAGGAAGCTCAAAATATTTGCCTTTGAGTTTTTTTTACTTCTTTTTATTATACATTTTTAAATTTTCATTAAATGTATTGGGGTGACATAGGTCAATAAAATTTTATAGGTTTCAAATGTACAGTTATTTAATAGATCATCTATATATTGGAATGTGTGCTTACCACCCAGAGTCAGTTTTCCTTCGATTACCATATACGTGACCCCCCTTTACCCTCTTTTACCTCCTCCTTCCCCTCTTACCCTCTGGTAACCACTAAACTTTTGTCAGTCAGTATCTATGAATTTTTGTTTGTTTGTATGTCTTGTTGATTTGTTGTTTTCAGGTCTGTACCCCACATATAAGTGAAATCATATTGCTCTTGACTTTTTCTGTCTGATTTAATTTACTTTGCATGATAATATCAAGATCCATCCATGTTATCATAAATGGAAGTATTTTATTTTTCTTATGGCTAAGAAATACATTGTATAAATGTATTACATCTTTACTCAATCATCTATAGAGGGATACTTGGGTGTTTTCCATGTTTTGCCCACCATGAGTAATGCTGCAATTAACATAGGAGTGCATATATCTTTATGGATAAATGTTTTTGGATTTTTTGGGTAGATACACAGTGGAGGGAATACTGGATCATATGGTAATTTTATTCTTAATTTTTTAAAAAAGATTCATTTTTATTGTTTTTGACAGAGATAGTGATACAGAGACAGAGACAGAGAGAAGGGGGAGGGCCCAGAACAGTCTCCACAGTTGCAC
>PVKE010018446.1:0-29523 GCA_004027555.1 Craseonycteris thonglongyai | reverse complement strand
ATATATATATATATATATATATATATATATATATATATATATATATATATATATCCTATTTACCCTTGAACCAATCATTGTGTCAAGAGAAATGATATTACCTTGAATAACATAAACCTTTGTTACAGTGACAAGTACAGGGTCCACTATGTAAACCTCATGATGGACTTAATAAATGGACAGAGGAGTTCAGAGATGGTAGCCTAAGTAAGTCTAGGCCTGAGCAAGTTATTTCAGAGGTAAGTCCTGTTATACTGAGTATCTCCTGAAGACAGTGGGTATCTGGCAGAGTAGGTGATGCTAGGAAAGAAGAGGATAAGAAGTCTGCAAACAATATATTCCACTGTGGGTCTCTTCCCTTTTCAGCAGTGAATTCACATCATGGACACAGCCTGTCATATTCTCAGCATAATGACCAGGGCAACTGTGTTGTGTCATTGAAAATCTATGTCATCTACATCTACAGGTAAGTTTCACTTGCCAGTCCAGTCCAGACCCTTTTGGTAGGTTTTTCTGATCTCTGCACTTCAGTGGAAATAACTACCATTCTACCCTCCTCAATCTCTCTAGAAGAGGTCTGTTTTGTTCTCAAAATAATTTTGCCAGAATTCTGACTTCTAATGTGAAATGAGCATATTCCTATATCACACTGAAGTTAGTTAAAAGCAACTAGGTTGCCTTCTGTTATTTCCAAAGAATTTACCCTTATATCTTTAATTTTGAAGACTTATAATCAACCTAAACAAAACTAGAGACTGAAATTTTCACTTTTAAGCACTTAGTTTGCTAGAATAAATGCTAAAAATTATTAATGTTAACTACTATTTTTTTTAACTAAATAGGACAATCTAGAACAGTGGTTTTAGCCCCTGGCTGCACATTAGATTTATCTGGGTGCCTTGACCAGTCCTGGAATGATTCCGATTCAATCAGTCCAGCATGAAGCTTAGCACAAACATTTTTTTTATTTTATATTGTGGTATAATTCACATATTCTAAAATTCAAGTATTGAAATTGTTATTGAATATATTCACAGAGTTGGGGTACCCACATTCTTAGTACTTCTTAAGAGTTCTAATATTCAGATAGTGTTGAGAACTACTGAGCTAAAGCAAATTGTTAGACTTTGAGACAACATAATAATCAATTGAACTCTACGTTTACAAATATTCTAAATTTTATGGTTTTTAAAAAATTAATAGATGATTTTTTAGAACAGCTTTAAGTTCATGTCAAAATTTAATGGAGAGTATAGAGCTGAAATTCTGTTTTTAACTATTAAATTCCCTAATTTAATGTAGTTGGTATTTCAAGTCTGAGAAAAAATAGAAAAATAATAATGGTTTGTTTTCTTAGGAAAAAATTCACAAAATGGTTATTCTCCTTGAAAAGAGTGACTTTATATTCATGTAAAATGTGAGACAAAAATCACAATAAGGTTTTCTCTTTTTTTTTTTTTTAGATTTATTTATTTATTTTTATTGTTTCACACAGAGAAAGAAAGACAGACAGACAGAGAAGAGAGAGGGCCCAGAACAGTCTCCATAGCCATACACCATCAGTTTTTGACAGAGTTTCATTCCACACAGGTGAATGTGGAGCCACGCAGTCTTTTTTTTTTTTTTTTGAGAATCTATTTTACAACTTATTGATCAACACTTTCCTGACTCTGTTCTATGGCAGAAATAAAGCACTTAAACAAAATTTCAGTGATAAATAAGTGAAAATATCCAATATTAATCTAATCCCTATGCATTATTTTCTACCTTTGATATAAAAGATTGAAAAGTATCACAGATCTGTGTCTATATATTTATCTCATAACAGTGTTGTTATTTGCTTTGGAAGAAATATTGATCAAGTCAGCTAAATTTGGTTTACAGAAAACATCTATAAGCAAAAAAGTTTTGATATAGAATACTTAGTATAAAGAGTTACCTAAACTATTATAAAGAAAAGACAGATCACATTAGTAGTTTCTGAAACATATTAAAGCAAATAAAATTTTGTGTAGCCATCTGGTGAATGTAGACTACATAGTCAACTAGTCAGATCCACTTCACAACCAAATACTCTCTTTAGTGCTGCATATGAAAAGTAACACTGAAAAAGCAACATAGAGCCTGATGGTTAGGAAAGAGAATTGTATAGTCAGAAAAATCTTGTAGGGGCTCCTCCACAAATTGTCACTGTGATTTTAGGGGAGATATTCTCTCTAATTGTAATTTTCCCATCACAAAAATTGACAAGGATTAGGGACGCCTACTTCCTAAGGCAGTTGTAAGGATAAAGTGGGGGCAATATATGTAAAGTGCTTATCTCATGGCCTGATGTATAATAAATGCTCAACTAACATGAACTTTTAATAACATGATAGCAATGACATGATGGAATAGTAGTACATCATTGTTGAATGCTCCCTAGAGATGCTGGAGTGAAAGATGAAAAATAAAATCTCCAAATATATTTTTGGGATCTGGAGGTGGAGAAGATCTATCTATTCTTGATTCTGAAATTGAGCATCAAGAAAAGCACAGGGAATAATAAGCAACTCAATTCAGCTCAGAGGATAAAGATGGTAGATGAGACTGGAAAGGAAACAATGCATTTCAGATTAGTTGATGGGCATGAGAGGGGGAAAGGAGTTAAGGAAAATTAGGTATATAGGGTGCTGTGAGAGATCAGATTACATTCAGGAAATATTTTTCTCCCTCCCCACATCCCTTCTACATAGAAGGAGCACCCCTCCACCCTCATTGGTGTTAACCTTGACCCTGTCAATTGCCTTGACCAATGGAATGTGGGCAAATGAGTGTACTCACTAGAGTGTAGGACTTAAAAGATATCACTTGCCCCTATGGAGGCTTCTTGCCTCCACCAAGAGAGAAACATGCTCTAGGGTAGCCATTGCCTCTTCAGTTTGGTCCTGAAACAAAACTCACGGAACAGCCCTGAACTTAACTCACAGCCTGAATCAGAACCTGCCTACTAAACCATAGACTCATAAGTGAGACATAAATATGTATTGTTGTATAAAACTGAGATTATTTTTGTGGTTATTTTTTACACAGGAAAAGCTAAAACAGGACTATACACTAAGGTAGAAAATAACAGCAGGAGAAATACACGTTTGGTGATTGGCAGGGGTGGGGATGAGGGAGGAGTAGAATATGATGGGATGAAATGGGAGTGGCTCAAAATTAAGCACACTGAATATGAGGTGCTTATGGAACCTCAAATAGTGAAGCGTGAAGGGTAAGTCATTTGAACATATTTCAGAGGTAAAGCCATGAGAGGAATGGAATACTTAGAGGAGAGAGGACATATATGCTGCCTGTGACATATATATTGCGTGTGACCATCTACACCTTTCTCCCTGACAGTGCTCCCCAGTTCATCACACACAGAAAAGACCTGGGGACAGTAAATACGTTTTACAGATAGAACCACAGGCTTCTCGGATCATAGTCTGTGATTACATCAAGGGGAGCAGCTGACGCTTTTCTAGTCATGCAATTAGGCCTACAGCCTAAGCACTAGGATTCTTTACTTGTCTTACCCTCAGCCCTCCTAGGTCCCTGTGCCCTGTCCCCAAGTGTGATGGAAACCTGCTACTGCACCTTCCTCTAGAATTTCCCCAGTAAATGTATTTCCAGGTTAATATGTGTGCAAGATGAAATCATTCCACGCTTACGTACTCAATACCATTTCTCCTGCTTTTCCACCTACTTTACTGACAACACTATTTCCATCTTTGCTAGTTCCTAATTTTCCACTTGATTTCTAAACGCCAGAGTGTCCCAAGACTCAATCTTCAAATTTCTTTATCTATGTTTGCTCATTTGATGAGCTCCTCCAATCACATGACTTTAAATACAATTAACAATTTAATACCTCCAATCTGGACCTCCTCCCTAAACTCCAGCTTCATCCATAGAATATTCTACTTGCTCCATTTGGATGACCAGTAGGCATCTCAAAGTTAATAGGTCAAACACTGACTTTCTGATTGTTTCTGCCTAAACAGGGTATATATGCAGTCTTCCCTCTTCCAGGGCACCTGTCCAGTTGTTCAGACTAAAAACATCATAGTCATCTGTGACTCCTCTTTTTTTTTTTCAAACTTTACACTCAATCCATCAAACAAATCCTGTTTGCTCTATTTTCAAAGTATATCTAGATAAAACCACTGCCATCATCTCTTGTCTGAATTACAGTAACAACCTCTTCTTGGTTTTGCCCTTGCCTCTTATAGTCTATTATCAAAATAGTAATGGTGATTCTTTTTGAAATCTGTCATATCATGCCACCCCCACACCTGCTGAAAACTCTCTAATGTTTGTTTGTTTGTTTTACTGAGGAAACCTAAAGTAACTACAATGGAAAGAGGGCCTACATACTATAACTTCTTGCTACTTCTATGATCCAATCTTGGACTCCTCCAAACCTGCCCAGTAGTAAAAAGAGCTAAATCACGTGACTTCTTAGGTGGGCTCCAGTCCTGTGACTCTATCTTATTGAAATCCTCTCAGAAGTTTAAATATATTTATTTATTTATTTATTTATTTATTTATTTATTTTTGACAGGGAGAGAGAGAGAGAGAGAGAGAGAGAGAGAGAGAGAGAGAGATACAGAGACAGAGAGAGGACTGAACTGGGAAAGCTCCCAGTTCAGCATATGGTTCCGCACCGGCTGCGGCCGGGATTTGATTCCTGGTCCCCGGCGCTGCAAAGTGAGCGCTTAACCCACTGAGCCATCCCGGCTTCCCCTCTCAGAAGTTTAATCCCTTCTTAATGTGTCTATAGCATCAAAATGGCATCTGGTTTCTTAGCGGATTCATTGACAGGAATTACAATCCACATATTAATGTGTTGTTACTATTATTATAAACTTATACATGAATATGCTCACTGTGGATGGCTGAGAATAAAAATAATTCCAAGATTTCTTGTTTATATTTTGCTTCATAGTCTGAGTCCTTGAAAAGGTGGAATGCTCCCATTTCTGAATGTTAATCTCTCCCAGTTGATAGTATGCAAGGGAGTGAAATATAGTCAAAATTGTAAAAGAAAAACATTTAAATAATTTCACCCAAGGATGGGCTCTTAACCTTGATCTCGTTCTTGCCCACAATCTTAAATTGAGCTTAGAAATATTAACTCTGATTGGGGTCAGGGTCAGAAACAATACTTACCACTTACTTTTAACAATATGCTATATGGACAACAGAGGCATGATTACCATGAAACCAATAGAGTTTAAGCTTCAAGGCCCCTCCTCTTCTTGTATGGGCACCTTGAGCACTTGTTGCTGAGAGTTGTGGAGAGTTCCAGGTAGACAAAGAAAGTCAGGCTACAAACAGGAAGCATTTTTATATAAATTTTTCTAAAAATTTACCTAAAGACATCTTAGAAAACAGTAGACTGAATTTCATTCTCCAGTAATTTATTGCAATTTTTAAAATTCTAATGATTTCCTTTCTTAGCTAATTTTGCACTTATATTTTCAAAGAGGCAACTCTCAACCTCACCAGATTATGTAAACAAAAGTCTACACAAAGCCTGGATCTACCCCAATGGATAATAAATTTTTATAAATGGTGTAGATGGTTCACCCAGTTCCTAGGGAATAAAAAATCATCCAAGATAATCAGATTTCTTGCCTTTGTTTATGAAGGATTATTTACTTTTGTATAATTTGTGAATTTTAACATATCGTTGGAGCACTCTGATTGAGAAAAGTATTAACTGTAAGGAGTATTAGCAATTCTACTACAGTTGGAATATAGCATTATATTTCAAATAAGAACAACTTTCTCATTCTCATTTGAAAAATGTGGTGCCACATGTTGCAATTGAATGACTGACACTAGACTGAAAAGTAGTAGAAAACCATTTTCAAGAAGATTATATTATTATTCATCCAGATATTCAAATCTTTATGCTCTTACCATCATCAGAAAGTATTTGGAGTCTAAATATTTCAAATAATCTAAATTGTCCTATAATCACTACTTGGTTAAGTATATCAAAACAAGGTAGTTATATATTTCCTTATTAGTAATACTCTTATACAAAGGGTCTGTATTCTTATGGATTACATCTCATCTTTTTAAAAAGCTTCCTAGTAGGTACTGTATGTTCCTTTAAAATTATTGCTGGCTATAAAAGTGGGCACACACGCCAGGGTGTGCGTTAGGCAGTTTTTACAATACTCCCTGGGTGTGCTAGGCCTCTGGGGCACAGAGCCAAAAGTGAAGCTGCCATCATTCAACAGTATAAAATGCATACTGTGGTGTGTCATCGCAATTATTCCTTTTTATGACTTTGAAAAAAAGGCTCCACCTTCCCTTCAGTAATTTTAAAGATTAACTTCCAGCTTGCAGAAGTACTCAAAATGGTTCAACTCTGTTTTCCACAAAGAAGATGTGGTTCATCACAAACTAACTCCCCTCACCATGAAACACTTTTATTCGTTACTAATCCTAACTTCAAAAAAAGCAAGAATTTTTAAGAAAAAAATTGTGGAAGAACTTTTCAAGAGTATGTATCTTCTGTTAAACTGGCAAAACAAATCTGACAAGAATATTTCCAAAATATTTCCAAATATTTTCTAAAAATTTAGGATTATCTTAGAGTCTTCTCATAATTTACACATTAATGGTTTTCATTTATTAAGAAATTAAAGATGAGTAAAATGTTTTCTAATTGTTGGACTCATTTTTAAATGAAGCCATTACTTCCCACAAAGTTAGCATCTAGTACTTGAGGCATAATAAAGGCAAGTATATAAAAACAGTAATACTAGCAATCAGTTGTTTTCTAGAACTTTAAAGTTTACAAGTTCACACTCATATCAACTCTTTTTCAATCCAAGTTATAAAAATATGTGCAACAGGTTACATTTTCAATGTAGTTGAAATTATTAAAAAAAAAAAAGACTTGGTAATATTGATGACAATCAGAGAGTGATTGGAGTGGATGAAGGTAGATGGAGACAGCTTAGAACAATTTTACAGAAACTACCATTTCACAGAATTGTCATGGAGAGAAAGGATGTTACATGAGAATGAGGAATGGGTATAACATTCCTAATATAATTTATTATGGAAAAATGTAAGGCCAAAAAGAATAATTTTTATGTGCTGCCTTAAAGAAATAATTTGGCTCAATTTCTTTGTATAAGGCAATCTGTTGGATGTTTTCTATCATCTCTTTTGAGAGAATTCTTTAAAATAGTCATCCAGTCTTCCCTTAAAAACGTATTGTGAAAACAAATAAAGGAACAAACCTGATTATTTTGTGTAGTTCCCTTTCCCCTGTTCAGCAACTGAATAGGTCAGTATTCCTAATGGACTGAAATATACTCTACTATAATTTGTCCCCACAGGCTCTTTTTTTTCCCTTCTGTTCTATAAAATAATATAGTCTATTCTTCCAAGACGTTGAAGACACCTGCTAAACATCTCTGCAGTCTTTCTTCCCCAATCTTATCCTTCCTAGACCAACAAATCCCTCGTTGCTGAACAATATCTCATTTGATACTGTGTCTTGACCCCTTACTGTACTCTTTTCATGCATCTTAAGGTTATCAGTGTCCTTCTTAAAGGGGAGCACCTAGACTTAGTCATAATTCTGCATGGTGCAATGGAGTTTTACTTTTGTTGACTTTATTGACCTATGCAATGTGCTATGGAAGTAGTCAACATTTATATTGGCTTTCTTAAGATCTTGGTTACAATATTGATTTAAATTGGCCTTCCAGCCAGATAAAATAGTCAGGGCATTTTTTTTTTTTATCTTTTTTTTTTTTTTTTATATTTATAGAGAGTAATTATTTTATCTTTTTTAGTGCATATTTATTTCTATTTTACTCTTGACAGATAGAGAGAGAGACAGAGACAGAGACAGCTAGAGAACCGAACTGTGGGAACTCCCCAGTTCAGCATGTGGGTCCTGCCTGGGCCGGAGCCGGGATTCGATCCTCGGTCCTCGTGGCCTCAAAGCGAGCGCTCAACCCGCTGAGCCGTCCCGGCTTTTCCCAGGGCATTTTTAAGAAACATTTTGTACGGTTAAGTTAGGTGTTCTATGTCTTATTCATTTGTTGTTAATTTTTTTTTTTATATTTATTTATTTATTTATTTATTTTTGACAGAGACAGAGAGAGATACAGAGACAGAGACAGAGAGAGAACTGAACTGGGGGAACTCCCCAGTCCAGCACATGGGTCCCCATGGGCCGGCGCCGGGATTTGATCCCCAGTCCCTGGCTCTGCAAAGTGAGTGCTCAACCCACTGAGCCATCCCGGCTTCCCCCATTGTTGTTGTTGATATTTTTAAAAATACAGTATAAGGGTAATCCAGGATGGCTCTGCCGGTTATGTGCTTGTTTTGCAGGCCTAGGAACCGAGGATCAAGTCCTGGCCCTGGCCAGTGTGGCCCCATATGCTAAACTGGGATGTGCTTCCCATGTGAGAGGCCCCCAAGTTGGTTCTTGCCCACCCCTGGTTCCGCCCCTGGCTTGAGCAGGTGTGCCTCCCATGCAGGAGGCCCCCAACCCAGTTCCAACCCTGCACGACCCCCGCCCACCTGTGTGGAAGGAAACAATGTCAAAACTGATGACATGCAACTATGGAGACTTCTCTGGGCCCTCCCCCTTCTCTCTGTCTCTCTCTGTCTCTGTTTCTGTCTGTCTCTGTCAAACGCAATAAAATAAATCTTGAAAAAAATACAGTATAGGATTTCACATTTAGGCCTATTTCTTTGCACTCATTTATTTCAGTCTTTCATTGGATCCAATAAATATTTTTGTTTAGTCATCAATAGATGAGTCAGACCATCTAGATTTATGTTATTTGTAAATATGATAGCCCTTTCTTTCTTGTAATCAGATATGTACATGGAGCATAGACTTCAGAAACAAACAGATGACTTTCTATTCTGGATTTTCTAAATACTACAGCTTTAGCAAAGTTGTTTAACCTCTCTAAGTCTCCTTAAAATGGGAAAAATAATGTTTGTTTTTCACAGAGTTATAGTGAGATTTAGATGTAATATTGTATGTAAAGTGCTTAGGACTGTGCTTGATCCATATTTTACATATATTAAGTATCATTATCTCCTGTAGGAGTGGTGTAGAAGAAGAAGCAATAGTAGTAATAATAAAAGAAGCAAATGTGTCTATCTGGCAAAATAGGAGAATTCAGAAACACTTGAAAATGAAAGCAGAGGTATTGACTAGTATTGCCTAATTATTGGCATATGAGGTCTGACAATAGAGTTTACAAACTCATTCTAGAAAAAGGGCTACATACCTCATTGTTGAGTACCACTACAGTCACATTTGAAGTACTCCCCTGGAGAAGCTATGCACCAATGCCAATTGGTCTCCCTTCAAAGCAATTTTGAAACTCTTTTTTCTGGAATGACCATCACAGCCTTCCTTCTCTTACCCCTGATGTTCTGAATGTCATCAAAATGTCTTGCTTTCAATATTTCCTTTATCTTTGGGTGAAGAAAAAAGTCATTGGGGGCCAGATCAAGTGAGTGGGAAGGATGTTCCAAGACAGTTATTTGTTTACTAGCTAAAAACTTCCTCACAGACAGTGCTGTGTGAGCTGGTGCATTGTTGTGATGCAAGAGCCACGAGTTGACGGCAAAAAGTTCAGGTTGTTTTCATTTCATTTTTTCATGAAGTCTTTTCAGCAGTTCCAAATAGTCAACTTGGTTGACTGTCTAAATGGTACAAATTCACAATGACCAATCCCTCTGGTATCAAAACGGGTCAGCAGCATCATTTTAACTCTTGATTTAAACTGATGAAATTTTTTGGTCGTGGAGAATTGGCTGACTTCCATTGGGCACTTTGATGTTTTGTTTCAGGGTCATGTTGGTACACCCAGGTTTCATCACCGGTGATAACATGGTCCAAAACATCATCTTGCTCTCCAGAAGGTCTGGACAAACCCAAGCTCCAACGTGCTTCCAATGGCACACTAAAACATGAACCAACAATAATAAGGTGACCAACTTCTTTCCAATGAAAAGAGGACAGCTGATTCTGGGTGGTGAGCACATAATGCAAAGCATAGGTGATGTGATGTGGACTTGTACATCCGGAAACTATGAGAACTGTCCTCCCTAAAGGAGGACGGTTGGTCACCTTAACAATAATGAATGCCACTTAGCAAGACACCGCCACACATCGACACAAACACAGCTGTGAGGCAGTCATATACCAAAGTTACAATTACTGAGGTTTGTTTTTTTTATTGTTAAATTTATTGGGGTGACATTGGTTGGTAACAATTACATAATTTCCAGATGCACAACTCTACATTATATCATCTATGTATTACATTATGTGCTCACCACCCAGAATCAGCTCTCCCTCCATCACTATATATCTGATGGCCACTCCCAACTCCCCTGGACACACACTCTCCCACCCCCTCCCCCCTTATTGAGTTTTTTTTAAGGTTTATTTTATTGTTTTTGACACAGAGACAGAGGGAAGGGGGAGATCCCAGAGCAGTCTCCACAGTTGTACATCATCAGTTTTTGACATCATTTCCTTCCACACAGATGGGCGGGGCCAAGCAAGGTGAGAACTGAGCCAGGGGCCTTCAGCATGAGAAGCACACCCGCTCTAGCTGAGGGCTGAACTGGGGTTCTCCTACAATGGAAGCTCACCCTGGAGAGAACTGAAATGGGGGTCTTCCACAGGTGAAGCACACCCCAGTTCAGCATATAGGCCTGCATGGGCTGGGACTGGGACTTGATCCCTGGACCCCGGGGCTGCAAAGCAAGTGCTTAACCCCCTAAGCCACCCCAGCTTCCCCCTTATCGAGTTGTTTGTACAGTGCTGCTAACGTAAGTGCATGATGGCATGTTCACAAACTTAATTGTCAGACTTTGTATATTACAGTACAGAGGCAGCCATTTTATTTTTATTTATAATTAAAACTAACTACTGGACTTTAGTTTAATGACAGGTTCAAAATCACATTTGAAATTGATTAACGATAGTCTACATTAATTCATAATTTATTGAGAAGAAGTGAGGCTGGAGGCCAGAAAAGCTGTTAGATACATTGAACACACCTGGACAACAGTTCAGAAAGGCAGCCAGTCTGGAAAAAGATGTTTTGTTTTGTTTTGTTTTGTTTTGTTTTGTTTTGTTTTCAGAAGATGAAAAAGTGACCAAAGGCATATGATCAATCCCTATACAACTTTCATTCCTATCAGTGAGGTTGATGTTGTAATTGTAGCTCTCCTGTCACCCTTAACTTTGATAAACTTTTAACTACCTAACAATATTGGGGTTGGAGTGAAGATTTGAGCACATAGTATGACTTTTCTCAAGTTTGCATCATCAGAAATGACATTGGGCCTTAGATATCAAATCCAAAGAGCCCAGCATGCCCAAGAAGAAAAAAAAAATCATCAATGCTAAATTCTGCCCCAAGGAACAAGTTGGGGATTTAATGCTTTCCTTTTAAGAATATGATAATAGTGAGTGTTTATTGAGCACTTATTGTGTGCCACTGTTCTAGCAACTTTATGGTGTAACCTCACATAATCCTCACAACAGTTGTCTGAAGTAAGTTCTACCAAATTCCTCCATTTCACAAGTGAGATGATTAAAGCACTGAGAGGTTAAATAACTTGCCTGATATCATGTAGCTAGCAAGCTCTGGAGCCAGGGCTTGAACTGGAAAATCTCACTTAGACTCTATTCTTTTAACTACTAAAATAAACTAGCTTCTGGTCAGGATTTATTGTTTTCTGAGGGTAAGTTATCTTTGGTGCACCTTAGATAATTTTGGGAATAATAAAAGGGGTGAAATTAATAAACAAATAAGCAACTGACAAAACCTGTTAAACCATTCACAACACTGATGTTGATGAGAACATTGCATATTATACTCCTCAGTGCCTCCAACATAAAGCTCCATAGAGAAATTTTTTTTTTTCTAAAATATAGACCAGAGGTTGCTTCTCAAAGAAACTGCCAATTTAGGGGGGGGGGGGGGTGAATGTATGAATTAAAAGAGATACTATTAATGGAAATAGGATAAAGTAGGTCATTTTAGGAGACATCATAATATAGTGAAAGAGCGTTGATTTAGAGACAGAGACCTGGGTTTGAGTCCCTAAATTCATGCTACACACTCACCAGCTGAATGGTCTGTAGCAGATTACTTGATCTCTGGGGACCTTAGTTTTCTCTTCTATAAATAGTAACCACAATATTAGCCTTAACTAAGTTATAACATTATTGTAAAAATTAAATGGGATAATGTATGTAAAAATACTTTGTAAACTGTGAAGCAATCAATTTTATTTATATCAAGTCTTACAATCAAACTGGAATTTTCTCTTACATGCAGGAGAATTTCTTTGAGAAAGAAATTAATTCTTCACCAGAATTTTATATCACTTAAAAATCATATAATCCTACTCATCTTTAAAGGACTTACATTAATTCCTTCTTTATCAGAACCATGAGTTGTAGTTCCACTTTACACTGGAGAAAACAGAAGATGGTAACAAGGATAGGGCAATCAGGTTGTTGAGGGCTACAAAGGATACCAAGGCTATATGCAAATCATTTTCAAACCTGGAGCTCTAGGCTTCCCCCTGTCTCTACTGCAAGGCAAAACTACACCCCCATTGCCTTGGCAACTCACTGTCTACCCCGAACCCACCCCAATGATTGAAATAAAGAAAAGGAAGCTACATCTCTTGTTGTTCAGTGAAGATCGATATTAACAGTGAGTGATATTAATTGAAAACAGCATCATTGATTTAGACTCTAGGCCACACTCACTATGTATGCATCTATTACCTATCTGTGGGAGAGAAGGGGTGCAGAATTTAGTTTCTTCTTTAACTGAGTGTTGCTCAGTTTTTCTGTCAGTGTTGTAAGAACATCGCTAAAAGGCACAAAAGCTCACAGAGGTGTCAAACAGCAGGGATGAGAGGCTGAGCTTTCCCTCATCCGTGAAGGAGTCAATTAAAGAACAAAGACAACTCTTGGATTTCAAGATCACTAGTCCAAGTTGTTCCAGAATTCTCATGTGTATTTCAAATTCAGTGTCTTTAAATTTCTTCTTTATCCCAGGAAAATGTTAATTATGTGGTAATTTTGTGCTTGTAAGAGTGCAATTATGAAAAGCGCTGTTTTATCTTATATTTTATAACCATGTGTACTTCTGTTTAATCTTGTCTCCATAGGAACTATTCTGAGATTAAACAACAACCAGTGTCAGGAAAACTTTAAGGAGCCTCCAATGCTTAGCTATTGTTTTAATTCCCTGAACTTCAAATATTCAGTGCTTTAGCTTTCTGATAATGATTTCTTATGTGTTCAGGTGCCAAGGGAGCTGAGAAGGAAGGGAGCTGAGAAGGAAGGATGAATAGGAACAAAGCATATCCTCGGTCAAGAGCCCTTTCATTTTTGGTTACGTTAGGGATGACTTCAACTTCTTATGTAAAGTGTGCACCGCAAACTAATCTTTGTTTCTGCAATTTAGATAAGATTATTCCAATAGACGTCAGTTTCAGTATTGAATTTGCTCTTTTTGTACGGATGTTCTTTTTGGCCAATGATCTATGTGACAGTCATTTGACATAAAGTTACCATATCTGAATTACATCTTGTGGGTTAATGCCAGGAGCAAAACATTATTTGTGTTTATATCAGTAGGTGAACTTTAAAGGTGCGCCTATTGACTTTCTGAGTATCAACAAACTAAGTGCAGCAATATTCTTTGGGCTAGTTCATAAAATCTTAACTGAACACATGTGATGTGTGCAAACAGTCTTTAAAGCTTATATATATATATATATATATATATATATATATATATATATATATATATATATATAAATTTATATTCATTTCTATTTTCTTACATTTATATAAGTTAATTTTAAACAAAATATTTTACTGGATTGCCATTATATGTCAATATGTTGTGACCCAATATTTCAGTTGTTACAAAGATAAATTCCATTTCATTTTAAAGGATATGTCAGGAATAATATATTTTTACATTATATAGACCAAGATTACTTCATATGGGGAAGCCGGAATGGCTCAGTGGGTTAAGCGCTCACTTTGCAGTGCCGGGGACCGGGGATCCCCGCCCCGGCCCATGCGGAACCATATGCTGAACTGGAAGCTCCCCCAGTTCAATTCTCTCTTTGTCTCTGTATCTCTCTCTCTCTCTCTCTCTCTCTCTCTCTCTCTCTCTCTCTGTCAAAATAAATAAATAAATTTTAAAAAAGATTACTTCATATACTCCTTATTCCATTATTCCTTAAGCAGAAAGTATGCATATCAATTAAATAAATATTTATAAAAATTAAACTAAATGTTAAAAATTAGTAACAAAAGCAGGTTTTACTTGAGATCTCAGCTGGTCAACGAAGCCTAACAAAAAACATTACCTAGTAATAGAATTAAATGTCTACCATAGATTTCAAGAATGAAACTGTTTTATTCTTTCTAAGTTTAATTACAAAAAGACAAATGACTGGAATGCAATGAATGTAAAGTAAAACTCAAATACTGAGATAAAGATTGAGGCACTAATTTTCCTAGGCAGAAGATTTGATTTTAAAAGATGTGACATAGTGAAACATTAATGAAAATGTAAATAGAGTGTCCCCTGCATTATAAAAATCTACAATTTGGTGTTTAAAATTATATGTTGTGATTGTAGTTCCTTATGGTTTTACTAAACATATATTATGTGTATGTGAATCTTAGAGTGTGTGTATATATATATATATATATTTTTTTTTTTAATCTACTATAGTCATTTGTAAAAGCTAGAAAACTGTCATCAGAATTTCAGATTCTTGGGGATGCCAGGATGGCTCAGTGGGTTGAGACTTCATTTTGCAGTCCCAAGATCTGAGGTTTGAGTCCCAGCCTTGAACTGGAGTATGCTTCCCATGTGGGAGACCCCCAGCTCCCAGGGGTGTGCCTCTCATGTGGGGGAACCCCAGCCCGGTTCCCTGATCTCATCTCAGTTTTTCAGAGATCTTGATCTATCCATTATTGTCTCTTCCCTCAAATTTCATGTAAAAAAAAAACTGAACAGATGAAAAACCCTTCCACATTCTTGTTCACCTCTACTACCCCAGTTTTCATCCAGGTCTGAGTCTTAATATCTATACTGTAACTTTCCTCCACCTCAACTTTACTTCTCAAACCAACATAATTTGACTTTTACCCTATCACTACACAGAAAATTCACTCAAAAGTCAAGGTAATTTTCTACATGACAAAGTTAATGGATACTGTTAATCCTTAAATTCCTTGATCTTCTGACAGCTATTGGTACTCTCTCTTTCTAGTTTTCCATGTCACCTATACTCTCCTTGAAATTCTTCATTCTCTGTAGCAACTTTTACTCCTCTGATAATCTCATCTTAAGCAGTCCATTCTCCCTGGGCAATTTTAGATAGATCAGTGACTTTATTTACTGTCCATATGTTGGTGATTCCTACTTCCGTCATTCCATTGTAACCTTCTGGGTTTCAGACTTTCATAGTTTTCATGACTATTTTAAGTGGATGATACAGATTTCTCCAGCTGAACTCATCCAAATTCATTGTTTGTCCTCAGCTCCCTTCAAAGCCCTTTGACCTCTGTCTCCAAACCATTAATGGTTCATATTATTACAATGTCCCCAGCCAGATAATTATGAGTGATTCTTGATTCTTTCCTCTGTCTCAAATAATTATTCATCAGATCACTAAAACCTTACCAATTCTACCATCAATATAGTCTTGACTTTGTCCAGTACCATTGTTGATACCACAACCCATACCATTATTATTTATTGCAAGGAAATTCCATAGACATTGAACTGGCTTGTATCCTTAGTCTCTTCATACTCCTACCTATCCCTATATGAACGTATTTTCCAAAAAAATGAAAGGTGGACAAACCATCTCAGGCTTCCTTACCAACAAATATACAATCTGTCTACTTGTCACATAAATGCTTTGGTAATCAATTAGATCCCTGCCAAATTTCCAGCCTCGTTTTTCCATCTTTCCACATTTTTATTTTATTCTTTTACCACTCTAAAATACTCTCCATTCTGTAAATGACACCAGCAGCTCCGGATTTATGTTACTTTCAAGTAGCAATCCCAGAGAAAAGAAGATTCCTCTTCCTCATTTTCTCAGCAAAAGTCCTGGGAAGTTCAGAGTGGCTCTACTTGGGTCACTTGATTGATAAACCAATCCCTGTGGCCTAGAAATGTACTTCTCTGATTACCCAGGCTGGGTCATGTGCCCATCATTGTGGGGAGAAATCTATTCCACCTAAACTTCATGGACTAGCACCCTCATAGTAAAAAGGAATTTTGTTTCCAATTTTGTTTTTGTTTTTGTTTTCTGTAAAAGTCAGCATTTCCAACTAAGGAATAGTGTAGTGAATGAGACTGCATAATTCTGTCTCCATTTTCAGATTTTTTTTTTTCTCTCAGTCTAATTGGGCCACGCTTTACATGGAGGAGTGCACATCAGAGTCAGGTAAAAACCAGTCACAATCAGCTTCAATCTTCCCTTTTACTTTCCCTTGTCTTCTTTAACTTTCTATTCTTTCTCCCCTATCACCTCCTTATTCCCCAAACAAACAAACAAACAAGGAAGAGAAGAGTTCAATCAGGCGGTATTTAGATTCAGATTCAACAAATACTGTTGAGTACTTATCATGTACTATATACAAATCTCAAAAGTCTGAATTGTGTATTACTGTTGGACCACAAATGATGAGCTAGCTTATCAGGAGCCGCGGTGGGGAGGAGGGGGAGGAGAGTTCTGAGATGTGTTTTGGCAGTTTGGGGGTGCAAAAGATTTGTTCATAATATTCAGAGAAATAAAATACGTTTGGGTTTGGTTTTATTTAAAATCTGTGTTCCTGTCAACAGCATACAGCCTATGTGACTTATTCCCCTTCTCCCTTGCACCTGTCTTTCTGTTCTCTCCATTCCCCTTTACTTTTTTCTTCTCCCCCACTGACCCCCCCACCCCCACCTTTTCTTAATTCCTTGGGAAAGCAAAATAGCATAGTCCACTCTTGATTTTCTTGTAATTGCTCAATCTTTCTTTCGGAGTCCTTTTAAAATCTTCTTGTGAACCCTTCTTTCATTATAGATAAATTTCCCTATTTTCTTCAATATTTCTGCAGAATGATTTGACTGGAATATAACTCAGCCTTGGAGGACACCTCTTATACTGCATCATTCTCCAGTGGATGTAATTTATTTTCTCATCTCTCATGAGCAACAGGGCCAGGAAATATTTTTCTTTCTTCTGATTCTCCATTGTCCATATCATAGCATTACTGCATCATCCTTATGTGAAGTTTTATGCTACGTAGTAGTTAAAATGAAAGGTTCTGGAGTTAGACTGTCTGAGTTAGGATCCTAACTCTGACACTTACCAGCCATATAGTAACTTCAAGCAAATGATATCAAGATCTATACATCTGGGGATGCTGGGATAGCTCAGTTACTGAGCGCTTGCCTCACAATTCATGAGGTCTGGGGTTCGATTCTCGGCCCCGGTCTATGCAAACACCATGTGTGGAACTATGGTGCAACTGGTAACTCCCCAGGTGGCTTGGTGGTGAGGGTCCTTGCCTGTTATGAGGGCAGGGGGCAGTTTGGGTTCTTCCTAGCAGGACTCCACACCCACCTGTGTAGAATGAAGCCATGTCACCCTAATGATGTACAACTACAAAGACTGTATGATGAATCATAGAAATTTTTAGAAAAATAAAATTTGAATAACCTTTTGTGGGACACCCATTGCATTTGGACTCAATAGTCTCATTATCAAAGATAGCATTCTAAGGTAATATTTTAAGACTAGACATGGAGTCTAAAAGAAAAAATAGTATATGATTATTGTAGTTCAAAGTAAAAATTTTTCAACAGGAAGCTTTTTGTTTCAGCTCATATTTTTTTATTAGAATAAAAATTATAATCTCTGCCTTGATTTCTATGTCACTAAAATACTTTTTTAAAAATATTTCTGTGACTGTAGTTCTATAAAATAGTGGAGACAGTGTCAATATTTTTTATCAGGTTGTTCATGTTAGTGACTTCCATAGTCAAGTGGGGTTTAATTTGTTTGGTTTCTTTAAAGATATATTTTATTATTTTTGAAAGACAGAGCGACCAAGACAGAGAGAGACAGAATGGGGAGGGCCCAAAGCAGTTTCCATAGTTGTATGTCATCAGTTTTCAACATAGTCCTATTCCATACAGGTGGGCAGGGGGCCACGCAGGGCAGCAACCAACAAGGGCCTCCCGCATGGGAAGCTTGTCCCAGCAAGAACTGAACTGGTGGCCACAGCCCAGTTCAGCATATCAGTCCATGTGGGCCGGGGCCAGGATTTAATTTTTGGACCCCAGGGCTTCAAAGTAAGCGCTTAACCCACTTAGCCATCCAGGCATTTCCCCAGTTATAGTTTAATACAATCTTGTTTACATAAATTTTTGACTGATTACATGTGTAAGAATATGAAGCCAGATCTGTAAAATAAAATGTTTGTTTTCAACCTCTGTTTTGATGAAATTACATCAGAAAAACTGGGTTGAACCTGGCTTCCTGTGTCAAATTGTTTCTAAAGACATTATAGCTTCAAAGTATGGGTCCTCGTCTACCTGTTCCTACACCAAACTGAACTACAGGCTGCACACATGTTGGCACAACCAGACTCAGGTCCTTACCTCTAAGGGTCATGTCCAAAGCTTAAGAATTGTAATAAATATCTGCCTCTACAAAAAAAAAAACAAAGTTAGTAAGTGTATTGATTATTTAGATAATTTATTTTAGTAATAAAACCTGGCCATTCTATTTTTTAATTTATAAATTAAATTTATTTTTCTGTTTTAGACACATTGATTTAAATAGAGACTTCTAAAATTTTTTAATGCATCTATTGTTCTCAAAATTTACTGTGACTAAATTTCCAGACTTATATGTTTACATTTTCTTCCTTAATATTTTTTATTTATTAAATATATTAGGGTGACATTGGTTAGTAAAATTGTATAGGTTTCAACTGTGTAGAAGTATACCCTAAATTAGACCATATTTCTCTTATGGTCCCATTTTTTAGTATATTGGAGATATAATCCAGATCTATTGTATGAATATGGGCTAACACATTAAAATTAAATCTATATAGGAAAACAGAAAATAAAGGTTTTGAGGAGAATGAAAGTGTAATATTAAACAAGTTGCTAAACTTCTCTGTGACTCACTCACTTTTTCATCTAAAAAGTAGAAAGTTGTGGCTGTTTTTCATGGACCTGCAGTTAAGGTAATAAGAACTGATATTTGTAAACCCAAATTCTGAGGAAGAACTTAACACATGTATTATTTATCACATAAAATTGTCAATATTGCCTGCCTATCCTAACTTGGTTATGTGAAAGCTAAAAAAACTTCAAAATCTGAAAACTAATCATAAAAATTTTGACTTGAAAATTATATACCGGTAGCTAGTGGAAGCCAGGATGGCTCAGTGGCTTAAGCACTCACTTTGCAGCCCCAGGGACCAAGGATCGAATCCTGGCCCCAGCCCGAGTGGACCCATATGCTGAACTGGGGAGTGCCCCCAGTTCAGTTCTCACTGGGGTGAGACCCTGGCCCATTTCTTGCCCTGTGCAGCCCCATGCCCACCTGTGGAATGAAACTATGTGGAAAAACCAATGATGTGCAACTATGGAGACTGTTCTGGGCCCTCCCCCTTCTCTCTGTCTCTGTATCTCTCGCTCTCTCTCTCTCTCTCTGTCAAAAACAATAAAAATAAATCTTAAAAAAAAAGAAAATTATATAGCTATTAGGGCTGATTTAAAATGTAAAGATAATATAAACTATATATTTAAATTCTGGATCAAACCAATAAAATGTACTGAGATCTGAAAGTTTACTGAGCAACTACTAAGTGCAAGAGAAGCACTGGATTTTACAGTCTCGTTGGATAAACACAAACCATTGAATGCTTCAAGGAAGTAGAAGTTGTTTGAGCAATTCATAAATAAAACAAAAGTCATCCTGTTGGCTGTCATGAAAATAAAAATAAAATAATGCCTATCATAAATGGTACTGGATATAGGTTAAAATTATCTTCAAGTGTTAAGTCTTGGAAAGTGGGGTTATGTTTTTTAAGTACCTCCCAGAAGTTAGAGATACTATCCAGAAACATTCAGCTGATAGATTCAGTGGTGAGAGATTACATTCTACTTAACATATTTTTAAATGATACTTAAAATGACTATCCTGCCAACCTTGCTCAGTAATAGGGTGACTAAAAACTGTTCATAAGATAAATGAAAAAGGGGGAAAAAAGAGTCTCCTATTCAACTCACTAAACTTTTAGATTGCATTTGCATGACTTCTCTGGGACACTGTCATAAGGTACAAATGTTGACAAATAAAGGAGGGTAAAAACCAACACAATTACAATAAAACAATATTAGAATTTCTTTTTTCTTAAGTTGTAATTTTGGCATTGTTGCTTATTTGATTCTTAGCAAATTAAGGCAAGATTTATGACTACTAAGCAGTCTACATGGCTCTAGTAATTAACAGGATCTTTTATACTACTCTCAGGTGTAATTATTCTCTTAAAACCAAACATATTCTGGCTATTTTTAAATTTGAGTTTGAAATTGGACCATAGATAAATGTATGGGAAACTCTAATGTTGATACAGGTCAATTTTATTCTTGGCCTTCAAATGATGATTTTGGAATAAATTGCAATAACTAGTACAAATTAAATCTCATAATGTTTCCTGATGAAATATTTCATTACATGGTGTAGTTCAGCTGTGTTATAGTGCTTGTTTACATTAATAAAACTCACACTTGCTAGACAATAATAATCATTATCTATTGATATTTCTAATCACTCTGCTTATCCCTCCCTGCCCAATCTCCCTCCCTATCTTGAAAGACTGTGTTTTAGAGTAATGAAAGGGTGAGACTAAGAACAACAGTCTCAGATAATGTTCTGGGCTTTTACAACTAAATAACTCTTGCTTTGATTACCAAGAGGGTTGGGTTATAGTGAAATCATGTGCAGTCAATTCATGTAATATTTTTCTTCCTTAATATTGGCTAGCTCCTATCTGTTGAAAGCAAAGTGGAAACTTGCCTATATTGTTAGCTATTTGGAATCTTCACCAGAAAAGTTTCACAATAATTTGGTTTTACTTAAATTGTATGTGCTATAACATTAAAGAAATATTTTTAACCTTGATGACATTCCAGGAATGACTTTATGTTCTGACAGTAACATAAACGAGTACATTTTGAAAAGAAAGAGGAAAAATTGAAATGCCTTAATTGTAAATAGAGTCAATGTTTTGTTTTTTTTTAATTTTCTGATGAGGTATGGCTCCTTCGTTTCATTAGAAAGGGGAGTGGGAATCAAAGGAGGTTGACAGTTGGTTGATGTGTATGTCTAGCCACTAAATCATTGCATTCATGCTAAGACCTCCTATGTGCTCCCATTAAATCCCATTCAGCTCATGTGGTAATATATGTACTGTAGCCTATGGTGGATTATCGCTGGTTTTTATTCTTCCCATTAAATTCTCACAAACTCACATAGTCCTCTAGGCTTTCTTTTAAAGTTTTATACCTGATATGGATAGAGCTCAAAAAACAAATGTTAAGAAAAGAAGAAAGCTGTAAAAATATTTCTAAGTGTGGTAGCATACTATATATATGTGTGTGAGTGTGTGTGTGTGTGTGTGTGTATAATTATATTTTAAAATACACACCAAACTCATAATAATAATTACCTCTACAGAAGGTTTAGGGGTAGTTAAACTGAGGTTGGTTGTGAAAGAGGACTTCAACCTCATCTGTAAAATGTTGTTTTATTTTGTTTAAAGGCATGAAATCTCTACTGATTTGGGAAAAGAATAAGGTATCCTTTGAATGTCTCTGTATTCTTTGAAATAACATAAATAAGCAGTGGTGATAGAGTAGTGGTTAGGTGTCCAGAATCCTGAAAGAGATGGCCTGTATTTAAGTCTTCCACTTACTACATGACCAGGGTCAAGTCACTTAATCTTCCAATGCCTCAGCTTTCTAATCTGTAAAATGGTATAATAGTAAATATTATCTATGTTAGTGGCTTGCTGTGAGAAGTAAATGAGGTAATATATGAAAAATTGTTTAGAATAATTTTTGGAACATAGTAAGTTTTCAATTAATTATAACGTAAATATTTTGTTAATATCTCAAAAAGTTTCTACACTATTATAAGTAATTTTTAAAAGAACATTTAAGAAATAGATTTGCTACTGGATAAATATGGGAGCAATGTATATATAAAAGTATTATAAACATGTTTAATTATTTAATGAAGCTACAGAACTGGAACTTCAGTGAAATATTTCCATACTCCATTCCAAGTATTAGGAGCCTTCAACTTGCTTCAACTCAGTATTCCACTCCTTCTCTATGATCCTTGGTAATTCAACTGTCTGCTCTTTCTCTCCTGTTTTTTCTACATCTTTCTTTTTAGTTCTGAATCCACATAGTACAACACAAGTAGTTTTGAACACAAATACAGCAAGTATGCATTTCTTCTTTTGGCGACAGTAGCTTTAGTATTAACTGAAAGGCAGGGTGGATAATGTGACACCCGCTTTACTTTCAGCAGACTTGTTAATATCAGCTCTGAATTTTTCATGATGGCTTTGGTAACCTGTAGCCTGGAGCTGAAGCTCTGGGGGTTTCCACCACAAAGAGGTGGATCAGCTGAGCTCTCACTTCCCATCTGGCACTGGGTGACAGGGACAGTCAGGGGGGCTGCAGGAAACCTGAAGAAGAAGAAAGCTGATGTGGGACACTCATTGTAGTGCATAAAAGGCCAAACATGTGCTGTTGTATGCATGTATCTTTGAGACACTTGTTTATCACTGGCTTCAGAATATACTTAGCCAATGTGTTTAACGTTAGAGTCACAAGAACAGCTGCCGCTCGTGTAAGTAATACCCTCATACACAGTGGCATCCTGATTTGCCAAGCCAGATTCAGGACCTCTTGTCAGTGAATGTTTTATGCTGCCTGGCATGCTCCTTATTTACCCACACAGGCAGGCATACACGTGCAGACACACACCATCGAGATTCGGGACTGTTTGAAATTGTAAACCATTTTAGTTAAGTCCCAAAGGTAGCAAAATGATCTCCAGAGTTCTCGCAAGAACTGTATTTTATCTTTGAAAGTCAAAAACTGAATGTTTTTTTGGGAAGGTGGGATTCTCAAATAAATTCATATGTGAAAAGTCGAAAATAGTAAAAAAGACAACATTTGAACATTTACCTTTTCTGAGTCTTACAGTTGGATTATTACATACTTGGTTTCATTTTATTTTATTTTTATTAAATTTATTTATTTTTAATATTTATATTTATTGAGGTGACATTGGCTAGTAAAATTACATAGGTTCCAGGTGCACAATTCTACATTACATTGTCTATGTGTTGTACTATGTGCTCACCACCCAGAGTCAGCTATCTTTCCATCACCATATATTTGATACCCCCTCTCTATGCCCCCACCCCTCCCCGCTTACCCTCAGGTAAACACTAAACTATTGACTGTGTCCATGAGTCTTTGTTTCTTTTTACTTTCATTTTTATATGCCACCTATAAGTAAAGTCATATGGTTCTTGATTTTTTCAGTCTGACTTATCTCACTTAATATGATGATCTCAAGGTTCATCCATGTTGTCACAAATGGCTGTATTTTATCTTTTCTTATCAGAGTGGTATTTATTTCATTGTGTAAATGTACCACAACTTCTTTATCCAGTCATCTATCAGAGGACACTTTGGTTGATTCCATGACTTGGCCATCGTGAACAGTGCTGCAATGAACATTGGGTACACATATTTTTGCAAACTAAGGTTTTCCAATTTTGTTTTATTTTTTAACTGTGACAATCAAGATTTCTTCTAGACACACCCAACCTAAAATTCTTAGAATGCAGGAGTACCTACGAGTACCCCAGGAGGAAAGTGCTCTCTTAATTGCAGTCACGCCCTTTATTTACATTCTGTCATGAAAGAAGTTAAGTAAATCATACCTAGTTTAAACTTGAAAAATAATAATTTTGTAGGGTTATAATACTCCATCTCTGAATAAGAGACAATGAAAAAGAGTACATAAATAAATTACACTGCTACTATGATTTTAAAAAATTCTTCATCAACAGGAAGAACAGAATCAAATTTTTTGAACTAATTCTTGCTTTAATTTTCTTATTAGTCTCACTATTTTTAGTCTGTCACTACAATATTTCTCTAACTTTGAAATGCATTTAATTGTTGCTATTTTGATGTGTGAGGGAGGTCAATTTTAAAAGTTCATTACCTTTTACTCATATTCTCACTTTTTAAATGATCTAACTGATGGTGGACTTTCAACATAAAAACTGTATTAAAATAATATAACAAGGTGTATATTTACAGAAAAGTGAAAGTAATCAAACAGCCATACAGACTTATTATAGCAAAACAGTTAAAATATTAAGCAATGGAGTTTACCCACAATAATGAACTCAATACACTTGGATGATATTCTCTAACTATACAGTGACTTAGGTGAAACCTACATAAGAGTGTCATCATGTTTAGTTTTACACAGACCAGCATGTTCATATTCTAAAAAAAGGATCAGGATTGATAATTCAATATATTGAAGAGTTTTTCACTGTTTCAAAAAATTATTTTACTACAAAAACAATACAAACTTTAATCATTAAAACCAACCCATGTTTTATATAGCAAATGGAGAATAGAAAATTATAATTTTAGCTCTAAAAAGCCCTCTTGGCCCTTATCTCTACATGTTTGTTTATCTTCGCTAAATAACAGATTACTGCCAAATTTAGTGGCTTCAGTCTTCCAATTTATCGTTCTAATGAACTTGTGGGTCAGATCGTGAAGGATGTGGCTGGTCAGTTTTTACTTGGGGTCTCTCAAGCAGTAGCAGTTGGATGTAAGTGGGGCTGCAGTCACCAGGGTTCATCTGGGCTGGACACCAAAGATGGCTTTCTCACGTTGCTGGCACTTGATCTCAGCTGCCCTGTCAACCAGAACACCTATACAAGGTCTCTTGAGCTTGACCTCAGCTTCCTCACAGCAAGGAGACCTAAGGATAGTCAGACTTTGTGCATGGCAGCTCACAGTTCTAAACACAAGTGTTCCAGGGATGAATGTAAAGGCTGCCTTGGAATTCACACATACATCTTTTGGCTGAATTGCTTTGGTTAAGAGCAACTCTCTAAGACCAGTCCAGATTCAAGGAAAGAGGGTAGAGGAACCACTTCTTGTTGGGCAGAGTGTAAAAGATTTGTGGACATATGTTAAAGCTACCACACTACTGTCTGCGTGATAGAGTGAGTACACAGATCATTTGCGAGACAACATGGAAATCCTAGATCTTCACTATGAACATGTCAATACAATACTGTTTCAGTCCATGTAGAGCTCAAATCACCTCAGATATCACGTAGTAGCTGTGAATTGTTGCCTTTGCCAAATATAACCTTAACTATATTTCTTGCTCCACCTGCTCTTCCAGAATCTTGTCACTTCTCCAACAGGAGGTAGAATCTCTCCTTGCCTTGAAACAGCCATGTCTTTCTGATGGCTCTGACAAATAGAATGCAACAAAACAAATAGAATGCAAGAAAACATGAATGCATGATGTCCAAGGCTGGTTCCTACCTGAGCTTCTTCCTTGAGAGTGCTTACCCTTGGAACCTACTCACTATACAGTGAAGAAGCCCAAACCATCTGTGCAGGCATGTCAAGGCGTTCCACCTGAAAGCCTCAGCTGGTCTCAGCCCATGAGTCTTCTGATGACTCCAGCCCCAGCTTTTGAGCCATTCTCGGTGGTGCTGAGTGTAGCAGGGATGAGATATCTCTAACAAGCCTTTTCCCAATTGAGATTTATAAGCAAATTAACGTTTGGGGATGATTTGTTATATAGCACTAGATAACTAGAATGAGTGACTAATCTTTAACCTGCTAAGCAGTGTTGCATTTGAAACAATAAAAGAAATATCTAACTTGTAAATTAATCTTTGTTTGCTGTCAATAATAAGGCAGAAAATAAGTTTCGAGGATATCGTACTGTCAATAGAAATAAAGGCAAAAGGAAATGGCTATCGATCCACAGATTCCCCAAGCTAGTCTGAAGAACTCTAGTGCGGTGAATTTAGTTGTCTTGAAGCTCTATGACACCTACAGGTTTTTTAGGGTAGATTAACCAGAAACATGATATTATACACCCAGTTAACCTGACAGTTATTTTCTTTAAGAAACTGTGATGCAGCTACAAATAATCAATCTTTGTATTTACTCCATAAACATTTATTGAATTTTTATTATGTCTCGGGCATTATTCCATGTGCACTAAAGAACAAAACAGATGTAATATCCTCATGGTATTTATATTCTGGGAAATGAATAGGTAATAAGCAAATAATAAACAAATACATAAATAAAATATATAAAATACCAGTTGGTAGCAAATGGAGGAAAGTTCCAGAGGAAGGAGGTAGCAAGCATGAGGATGGATAGAGAGAAAAAATTATATATAGCGTGGGCAGAGAAAACTTTATTGAGATGATGAGACTTTTTCACAAAGACAAAAGAAATGAGAGAGCCCACAAAGGAGTTATTCACGGGGGGAAAAATGTTCCAATAGAAGGAACAGAGTACAGAGTCCCAAAGCAACAGCATCGAGGGATAATCTAGTAAAAGCAAGAAGGCCAGGTGTTGGAGATTAAGTGACAGGGACCATAGCAGGAGAAAGTAGAAAGGGACTATCTAGAGAGTCTCCTAAGCAATTATAAGAATTTATTCTGTATGAGAATTGAATCTTTTGGAAAAGTGTGAACAAAAAGATGACAAGGGGAAGCAGGGATGGCTCAGCCGGTTGAGTGCTCACTCACTTTGCAGCCCTGTGGTCTTAAGATCAAATCCCAGCCCTGGCCCATGTGGACCCATATGCTGAACTAGGGTGTGCCCCTAGTTTGGTTCTCACCAGAGCAAGCTTCCCATGCATGGGAGTCTCCCAACTCAGCCCCCAGTTCAAGGGAACATATCTCCCATGCAGAGGCCCCTAGCGGGTTCCTTCTCTGTGTAGCCACACCCATCTGTGGAATAAAACTGTGTAGAAAACTAATGACATACAACTGTGGAGACTGTGCTGGGCCCTCCCCCTTCTCTCATCTCTCTGTCTCTCTATCTCTCTGTCTCTCTGTATCAAAAGCAATAAAAAAAAGATGAGAAGGTATAACTTAGATTTTAAAAGATTCCTGTGGCTGTTGAAATGAGATTATACAGTAGGTTAAAGAGTAGGATAATTAGGCAAATTGAAATAATTGCTTGGGTAAAAATAATAATGGGGGAATGGTAAGAAGTGATTTAATCAGGATATAGGAAACCAATTTTGATTGGTTTCCTTGATTGTAGGAAACCAATAGATTTACAGATGGCTTGGATTAGATATGGGTACAAGAGAAGGAAGGGAGTCAGTATAATTCAAGCTTTTTAGAATGGGCTGCTAGAAGAATTCACGTGCCATTGAATCAGATGACAAATACTTTGGGAGAAGATACTTTGGTGGGGAGATCAAAAATTCTTTGGACATGTACAGTTTGAAATTTCTACAAGACATTCAGTTAACTAGTAGTTATCACAGTCTGAAAATTAATAAAAACAAGAAATTATCAATTTGAGAGTCTTCTGTATGTAGATGGTTCATCATAGTGGAAAAGTTCATCAAGACTCCATCTTCTTTTTATGTGAACTGACATAAGCAGTCAGAAAGAGCAGACTGGGACTAATTCTGATCCACTGTTTCACAGAACAAATATGTCTGGAAAAAGAATTTCTTCTCCCCACAAAAGAGTAAGAGATAATAAAACTGACTTATTGTATTGATTCACTCTTAGAATTGGTAACTCCACAGCATCACTTATTTACAAAATGGCATCTATAGCTAGTATTCTCTGTGCCTGAATGCATTCACAATTTAGTGTTGTAGATAACTAGATTGTTGTTAATGCAATTCAGTTACTTGAAGAAAATCTTGCTTGAATGTAGTTTGTTTCTCTGCTTAACTCTCTAATAAAGTAATTCCCTTAATAAGTGCTGTTACCTACCACAAATAACACTCCCTGACAAAAAGAAAAAAAGCAGAAATTGCAGGTCATTGAGGTAAGCCAATAGATTTGCTTATTAGATAATACTTAAAGATAGCACATTTTAATTGGAAATGCCATTCATTTGCCCCGATGCTTAGATCACCTTCAACTTACACACACAAATATAAAGGTTGCCAGGGGAACCACATTTCTTTTTTTACACTCATCAGTGCAAATTAAACCAGATTACTTAATGTAAATTACTGGAGTTCCCTATTTATGGAAAATACAAGACTATAAGTCCCCTTATGGCAGAATTGTCATACAGGAGTTCTGTCAAAGAAGTTTAAGGGCTGGGAATTGCCAAGGAGATCAGTTTCTCGACTGTTTTCTAACCAGTGAAAACAAGTGCAAGTTGAAGGATAGTATTTTAAAACTCTGTGAACCTAAAACGTGATAATTTAAAAAATAACTTTTATTGCTAATATGTAACCTCCTAATTTTTCCATTGTGTTTGAAAATTTTTTTTTAGACTATGGGTTGCTAGACCTCAGGACTGGGGGGAGGGGAGCAGTGCACATGGACAAGTCAAGGTCATCATTAACATTTAACACTCTGAGAGAAAGACTGAGATTCACCTATTCACCCTTCCCTCTCCATTTAACCCCGGTGGAGCGCAAGAGGGTAATGAATTAAATTTATTCCAGACAGCCTGGGGTTTTAGCTACTGTGAGTGACAGACTGGTGCTGGGGCAGCTCTGAAAGAGTATGCCAATCTGAGCCTGCACTCCATCAACACAAGGAAAATGAATGAAGTTAAATACACATAAATTTAAAGCCTGCAAGTTCATGGCAGTGTGACTAAAAAGTTTAAGGTTAAAATATTACATTGTATGCTCCTATCTGAAAGTTCCAAACTTGTAAACTTGCAAAAATATTTGACATTTTGATGTACTGAGTTCATAAGGAATATTTTGGGGAAAAGTAAACATACATCTGTTTATTTTGTCATGCATAAAGTACAAAGTTGTATTGCAATTCTTTTTAATTATGGCATGGCTTTGTACAAAAAATGCCACAGCATTATAATAAAAGCCACCAGATGTCACTGTTACAGATTATATTCAAGCATATGGTAATCGAAAAATATGTAAACTTTTTATTACTCTGTTGGAAGAAATTCTGGGTTATAATTTGCTATCAGGAAAATATTGCAATTGGGCTTTCTTAACTTGTAGGAAATTTTTCCCATGGGTCTTAACTTCTCTTTAATTCCTTTTTTTTTTTTTTTT
>PVKE010018445.1:0-29526 GCA_004027555.1 Craseonycteris thonglongyai | reverse complement strand
TCCATAAGTTTAGTGCCAATGTTTTCTTCTATGCAATTTATTGTTTCCTTTCTTATTTGGAGGTCTTTAATCCATTTTGAGTTAATTTTGGTATATGGTGAGAGATCGCAGTTCACCTTCAGCCTTTTGCATGTGGTTTTCCAATTTTCCCAACACCATTTACTGAAGAGGCTTTCTTTTCCCCACTGTATATTTTTTGATCCTTTATCAAAAATAATCTGTCCATAAATTTGTGGGTGTATTTCTGGGTTTTCGATTCTGTTCCATTGGTCTGTGCGTCTGTTTTTCTGCCTGTACCAAGCTGTTTTGATTACTGAGGCTTTGTAGTACAGATAAAAGTCAGGCAGTGAGATGCCCCCAGCTTTATCCTTTTTTCTTAGGATAGCTTTTGCGATTCGTGGTCTTTTGTGGTTCCATACAAATTTGATGATTTTTTAATCTATTTCTTGAAAGAATGACTGTGGGATTTTGATGGGAGTGGCATTGAATCTGTATATTGCTTTGGGGAGTATGGCCATTTTAACTATGCTAATTCTTCCAATCCATGAACACAGAATGTCTTTCCATTTCTTTGTGCCCTCTTTAATTTTATATAGTCTTATGTATTATTTTTTCTCCTTTTTGTCAAAAATTGTTTGTCCATATACTTGTGGGCTTATTTCTGGGGTTTCTATTCTGTTCCATTGGACTGTGTGTCTATTATTCTGCCAATACCAAGCTATTTTGATTATTGGTGTGTTGTTGTATAGCCTGAAGTTGGGGATCATGATACTTCCAAGCTTATTCTTTTCTCATAGAATTGCATTGGTGATTTGGGGTCCTTCGTGGTTCCATACAAATATGATGCTTTTTAAAAAAAATCTATTCTTGTTTTTTAAAGATTTATTTTTATTGTTTCTGACAGAGAGAGAGAGAGAAGGAGCAGGGCCCAGAGCAGGGCCCACAGTAGTCTCCATAGTTGTACATCATTAGTTTTTAATATACCGGTAGTTTCACTCCACAGGTGGGTTCAGGGCTGCGCAGGGCAGGAAAAGGGCCAGGGACCTCCTGCATGGGAGGCATGCCTCTGATAGGGGTCTCCTACATAGTAATCATGTTTGGGATGGGAGCTAAACTGAGGGCCTCCCACATGGGAAGCTTACCCTGGCGAGAACCAAAATGAGGGTACACTCCAGTTCAGCATATGGGTCGGTATGGGCCGGGGCTGGAATATGACCCTTGGACCCTGAGGCTGCAAGATGAGAGCTCAACCCACTTAGCCATCCCAGTATCCCTGATCTTTCAAGGCATTTCTTGAAAGAATGTCTGTGGGATTTTGATGGGAATTTCATCAAACCTCTATTTTGATAGTGGTTACCTGAGAATAAGGGAGAGGGGAGCGGGGGAGAAGAAAGGGGATACTAAATATATGGTGATAGAAAGAGTTGTTTACCTGGAACCTATATAATTTTTACTGACCAATGTAACCCTAATACATTTAACAATAAAAAAAAATCTGTATTTTGCTTGGGGTAATATGGCAATTTTAACTATGTTGATTCTTCCAATCCAGGAACACAGAACATCTCTCCATTTCTTTGTGTCTTCTTCAATCTTTTAATAGTATCTTATAGTTTTCCATGTATAAGTCATTCATGTTCTTTATTAAATTTATTCCTAGGTATTATATTCTTTTTGTTGTGATTGCAAATGTATTGCTTTTCTCATTTCTCATTCCAAAGTTTCATTGTTTGTATATGAAAATGCAATGAATCTTTGTACATTGATTTTGTATCCTGTGAATTTATTGTATTGTTAATTATTTCTAATAGTTTTCTGGTGTAGTTGATATTTTCTATATAAAAAAATATATCATCTGCTAAAAGTGACAGTTCAACTTTTTTCACTCTCAATTTGAATGCTGTTTATTTCTTTGCTTTGCCTGACTGCTCTGGCTAGAACTTCCAGTACTATGTTGAATAGCAGTGGTAACAGGGGACATCCCTGTCTTGTTCCTTATTTTAGAAGAAAAGGTTTTCGTTTTTTCTCTACTCTGTATATTTCCTGAGGGTTTTTCACTTATGGCCTTTATTATGTTGAGGTACTTTCCTTCTATACCCATTTTATTAAGTGTTTTGATCATAAATGGATGTTGCATCTTATTGAATGCTTTCTCTGATCAAGTGATATAATCATAAGGATTTTATCTTTTATTTTGCTTATGTGGTGTATCACACTGATCAATTTCCATATGTTGAACGATCCTTATGCCTCTGGGGTGAATCCCACTTGATCATGATATATAATCTTTTTAATGCATTGCTGTACTCTATTTACAAGTATTTTGTTTAGAATTCTTGCATGTGTGTTCATTGGAGATATTGGTCTATAGATTTCTTTTTTTGTGATGTCCTACCAGGCTTTGGTATTAGGATAATATTGCTCTCGTAGAATGAGTTGGGGAATATTGCCTCTTCCAATTTTTTGGAAGCGTTTGAGTAGGATAGGCGTTAATTTCTCTTTGAATACCTGGTAAACTCATTAGTGAGTCCACCTGGTCCTGCACTTTTGCTTTTGGGGAAGTTTTGGGTGATCATTTCAATTTCCTTACCGTTATACTATCCAGTTCTTTTGTTTCTGTCTAGGTGGGCTGTATGTTTCTATAACTTGTCTATTCTAGGTTGCTACATTTGGTGGCATATAGCTCTTCATAGTATTCTCCTGTAATCCTTTGTATTTGTGGGATCAGTTGTAATTTCCACTCTTTCATTTTTAATTTTGGTTATTTGTGTCTTTTATCTTTTTCTGTTGGTGAGCCTAGCCAGGGCTTTGTCAATTCTATTAATCGTTTCATAGAACCAGCTCTTTGTTGCATTGATTTTTTTTCTATTGTTTTCTGTTCACTTAGTTTTGCTCTAATTTTTATTATTTCCTTTTTTCTACAGACTTTTTGGGGTTATTTTGTTCTTATTTTTCTAGTTCTTTAAGATGTGATGTTCGGTTGTTTACTTGTGATTTTTCTTATTTCTTGAGACAGACCTGTAGTGATATAAATTTCCCTCTTATTACTGCTTTCACTGCATCACAGTATTTTAATACATAGTGTTTTATCATCATTAGTTGTATTTTTTAATCTCCTATTTTATTTCTTCTTTGACCCAGTCACTTTTTAATAATGTTATTAGATCTTCATGTATATGAGATTTTTTCTGCTTTCTTTTTTGTATTTGATTGCCAATTTAAAGCTTTGCAATCAGAGAATACACTTGGTATGGTTTCAATCTTCTTAAATTTACTGAGTCCAGTTTTGTGACCCAGCATATGGTCTATCCTTGAGAACGTTCCATGTGCACTAGAAAAAAAATGTATAGTCTTGTGTTGTAGGATGAAACGTCCTGGAAATATAAATTATATACAATGACAATAATTTGTCATTTAAAGCTGATATTTCTTTATTTATTATGTTTCGATGGTCTGTCCATGGCTGTCAAGCGGGTGTTTAGATCCCCTATTGTAATTGTGTTTTTGTTAGTTTCTCTTTATAGTTCAGTTAGTAGTAGTTGCTTTGTAAATTTTGGTGCTTCCTGGTTGGAGGCACACGAGGTTTGATGATTAAGTTTGCAAACTCATCCTACAAAAAGTGTTACATACCTCATTATTGAATATCACTGCATTGACCACTTGGGAAGCTATGCACCAAACCAGTAACTAGTTCACCCTTCAAAAAATTTTGCAACTTTTTTTCTGGAATGGCCATCAGAGCCTGAATGTTATCAAAATGTCTTCCTTTCAATATTTCCTTTATCTTTGAGTATAGAAAAAAGTCATTGGGGGGCAGATCAGGTGACAAGGAGAGTGTTCCAATATAGTTATTTGTGTTTTTTTTAAGATTTATTTTATTGTTTTTGACAGAGACAGAGAGAATGGGGAAGGCCCAGAGTAGTCTCCATAGTTGTACTTCATCATTTTTTGACAAGGTTTTGTTTCACACAGGTAGGTGGGGGCGACGCAGGTCAGGAACTGGGCTGGGGCCTCCCACAAGAAAGGCACACCCCCTCAAGCCAGAGGCTGAACCAGGGAGTGAGAACTGAACTGCGGGCCTCCCACATGGGAAGCACACCTCAGTTCAGAATATGGGTCCACATGGCCTGGGGCTGGGATTTGATCCTCAGTCCCTGGGGCTGCAAAGTGAGCACTTAATCCACTGAGCCCCAGTTATTTGTTTATTGGCTACAGACTTCCTCAGAGACAGTGCCGTGTGAACTGGTGCATTGTTGTGATGCAAGAGCCATGAGTTGTTGGCGAATAGCTCAGGTCCTTTTTGTCTAACCTTTTCAGAATTCCAAATACTCAACTTGGTTGACTGTTTGACCACTTGGTAAAAATTCATAATGAATAATCCTTCTGATCTCAAAAAGTTAGCAACATCATTTTGACTCTTGTTTAGACTGACAGAACTTTTTTGGTCTTGGAGAATTGGCTGACTTTCATTGTACACTTTGACACTTTGTTCCAAGACCATATTTGTACACCCATGTTCATCACCATGTTCATAACATGGCCCATAACAATGTCTTGCCTCGCTAAAAGGTCTGGGCAAACTTTGACTATCTTTGTTTTTGTTTATGGGTGACATTCTTTGGGACCAATCAGTTTTGCAAACACCTTTCTCATGCCAAGATTTTCCTAACTATTTCTCTATGTATATTTATTTGGTCTGCTATGCTTCTCCATAGTCAGGTGATGATTTGTATGCACAATTTGATGATTTTTTGCAACAATTTTGTCAGTTCTGCTCATTACTGGCCCCCCTAACCTCTCTTCCTCAATGATGCTTTTTCTCCCCTCATAAAAACGTTTAATGCATTTATTCATACACTGCCATTTTCTTCATGGCATTATCCCCATAATCTTGGACTAACATGTCCCTGGTTTCACTTCTGCTCTTGCCAAGTATAACAAGAAATTTGATATTTGTTCATTGCTCTAATTTATGCTCCTACATTCTCATGATAGCATACAAAAACACGCAACAAAAATAATGAAAGCCACTCAGTAAGACACTACCACACACTGACACAAACACAGCTGTGAGACACTGATATACCAAGGTTATGAAACCTTACCAAGTTGTTTGTACAGTGCTGTCAATGTAAGCACATTGTGGCTGGTTCCTGAACTTAATTGTCAGACCTTGTGTATATTAATAACTGTTATGTCTTATTGTATTGTCCCCTTTATACTTATGAAATGTCCATCATTGTGTCCTGTTACCTTTTTTATCCTGAAGTCTGTTTCATCAGATATAAGTATGGCTATACCTGCTTTTCTCTGGATGCCATTTGCTTATTGTTTTCCACCCTTTCACTTTCAGTCTGTATTTGTCCTTGTGGCTGAGATGTGTCTCTTGGAGGCAGCATTAGGTTGGGGGTTTTTTGGGTTTGTTTTTTTATAAGACTTATTTTATTGTTTATGACAGAGAGAGACAGAGAGAATGGGGAGGGCCCAGAGCAGTCTCCATAGTTGCACATCATCAGTTTTTTATATAGTTACACTCCACACAGGTGGGGGGAGGCCATGCAGGGCAGTAACCAGGCCAGGGGCCTCCTGCATGGGACGCACACCCCCATGAGTTGGGACTGAACCAGGGGCCTCCCACATGGGAAGCTTGTCCTAGGTGAGAACTAAACTGGGGACACACCCCAGTTTAGCATATGGGTCTGCACAGGCCAGGGTAACAATTTGATCCTTGGATCCTGGGGCTACAAGTCAAGAGCACAACCTGCTGATCCATCCCAGTATCCTTGGGTTCTGTTTTTTAATCCAGTCTGCTACCCTGTGCCTTTCGATTGGTGAGTTCAGTCCATTTACATTTAGGGTGATGAATGATACATGAGGATTTCCTATAGCCATTTTATCTTTTGTTTTCTGGTAGCTCTTTTGTCAATTTTTTTTCTGTCAATAATTTTAGTTTGGTTGTGTTCTATGATTTTTTTCTCTGTTTCCTCTTTTTTACTGTTATGTGTCTCAGTTCTAAGTGTTGTTTTTTTTTTTCTTCTTCCAGTGGTCTCTTAAGCATGCTTCTTATCTCCATTATCTTTCAGAATATTAAACCTTTAATTTCTCCCCTTTTATGTTTTTTGATTTTTTTTTTTTTTCCCCAGCTTATCCCTGTTCAATTTACTTTTTGGTTCAGTTCACATAGCCTCCTTTAGTATTTCTTGAAATTCTGGCCTCGTACTGAAAAATTCCCTCAGCTTCTGTATGTCTGAAAAGTTTTTTCCTTCTCCTTCATATTTAAGGGTAACATTGCTGGATAGATTATTCTTGGCTAGTAAATTTTCCCTTACAATATTTTGAATACTAGATTCCACTTTCTCCTGGCCTGTAGAGTTTCTGTTGAGAAGTCTGATGACAGACTGATAGGCTTTCCTTTATAGGTTATGGTGCTCTTTTCCATGTCTGCCTTAAGGATTCTTTGTCTTTGATCTTTGACAACATGAGTTTAATGTTCCTGGAGAAGGTCTGCTAGAATTCAAGTAGCTAAGTGTCCTATTTCCTTCTTGTATTTGAGGTTTCACTTCTTTCCATAGATTCGGGAAGTTCTCATCTACAACTTATTTGAGCAAATTCTCTGTGCCCACTGCATCCTCTGCTCCCTCCATTATTCTTATGTTGCTATATCTAGCTTTCTAAGATAGTTCTTGTAGATATCTTTCTTCTCTTTTAACTTCCAGGTCTTTCTCTTCCCTCTGTGACATTTCCATATTTCTATCTTCAGTTTCACTAATTCTTTCTTCCATCTGGTTGGCCCTGCTACCTATGCTATTTCATTTTTTTGTTTCTTTTGTGTTTTTTACCTTCAGAATTTCTATTTGGTTCTTTTTTATAGTTTTAATTTCTTTGTTAAAATATTGATTTTGCTCACAAATTTCTGTTCTGAGAACATCTATCTGGTATTCTGTGCTTAGCTGCCTTTCTTAGATCTCTTTGAGTGTTTTCAGAACTATGATTTTGAATTCTGTGTCATTAGCTCATATATTTCCATCTTTAAGTTTCTTTTCTGGAGATATTTTACTTTTGTCTGAGCAGATATGTTCCCCAGAGTACTCACTGCTGTTGGAGTATTTCTCTTCCTTGGCATAAGGACTTTTCCTCTGGTAGATATGAATAGATCTGTCTTTTGGTTCCTAGTTGATGTTGCTGCAGTATCTTAAAATATTTTCTCTTGGTTATTTGGTGTCACACTGGGAGATTTTTTTTAGAAGGTGGGCTTCTCCTCTTTGACCAGTCCCTTTGGTCTCAGTGCACTTCATCTTTGGAAAGATATTGTGGGCTATTTTGTGAGTATTCTATGCCTCTGAGATCTCACTGCAGTCAGAAGCTGCCACACCTGTGCTTTAGTTTCCCAGGATCACCCTATTGGCCTTAGCAGAAAGGGTGGGGATGGAGTTTGTTGGGAAAGTTTGAATCACAGAGTAATGAAGACTTCCTGGCTGTAGCTGACTATGCAGAAACCGGGTAGAGTGGGGGGTGTGGAGGAGTAAGCTTTCGTGGAGAGTAATGGAAGCAGCCAGGCTCTGTGTTCCAAGGCTGTACAGCACACGGGCCTGGGCTCTAACTCAGGGCCAAGCTGCCATCCAACTGCCGGTGCAGCAATGTGGCTTCTGGCATAGCCCTTCAGCTGCCCATGCCATGCTCTGGCAGCCGTGGTCACAGCACTCTGGTTCCCCATGCCTCCACTTCTTTTGGTTCTCGCCTACAACCCTGATGGGATCTTGCTGCTCCTCAGCCTGTGCTTCCAGGTACTCATCTCACTCTCTCCTCTGCGGGTCTCTGGGTTGCATTCCACAGCATGTCTCTGCACTGCTCCCTTCCCTTCTCTCCCACTCGCTTCCTTTCTATGACTTTTAGGTGTTTTATTTCATTGAGTGAGTCTCTCAGCTGAGGCCATGTGTTGCTTAGGGATTTCCTTGTTGGATTTTAGTTGTTCAATTCTTTGTATTTTTCAGGACAGATTTCAAGATTCTCTTCTCATGCTGCCATCTCAGTGATTGTTTTTTTTAAGATTTATTTATTGTTTAAGATAATGTGAGAGAGAGAGAAGGGAGGAGGGCCCAGAGCAATCTCTATAGCTGTGTATCATTATTTGTGACATGGTCTCATTGTATATGAGTGAATGTGGGGCTGCGCAAGGAGGGAACCAATCTGGAGGTTTCCTGCATGGGAGGCAAGAAACTTTGCCACCATTCCATCCTGGTGGTAACCAGTTGTGACACAGTTCAGCATATGGGTTTGCAGTGACTGGGGCTGGGAATTGAACCCCGGCCCTCATGATGGCTAGGCAATTGCTCAACCACTGAGCTATCCTGGCATCCTCTCTGTGATTTTCTTGATGGTATCTGGGAATTTGCTTGGTGCTTCTTAGCTAGAAGTTGCTTCTCTTGTTATCTTGACATTATTTTTAAGCTAACCTCTTTCTAAATTTATCAGACCTGCTTTGCTCACATTAAATTCTTCAGCTTTAGATCCTTCATATTACTTTTCCTATACATTGTCATATAATAACTGCTTTTTCTTGAATCATATTAAAGTCTATAGGTATGCCTTTCTTACAACAATCCTGCACTTTCAATATATGATAAATAGGTATTTCACCAAAAAAAGTGCAAAATTTTTGTACCTACTGGCAAATCTGCTGTAGCAGCTTCACAGATTTTCTTTTTCTCTCCCCACAACAATCTTTATGCTGGATTTTTTTTTTTTTAATCTTGAGAGGGTGGGTAACTGAATATGCAGCCCTCAATCTAAGGTACTTTTCAAGAGATTCAAAATTTTCTTGAAATGTCATATCTTTTATCAGCTTCTTGGGAGAACTTCCAGCATCACTATGGTATTTTGTATGGCTTCAAAGTTGTTATTCAAGATTTGGAGTATTGCATTAAACACAATGAAAAATAGACGGGAACTGAGAGGGATCATTTTTTACTATGATACACAATTTACTAAAGAGATGAACAGCTCACATAGAGATTAATAACATTTTATAGCATTTGAAGTAGGTATGCACAATATTTTAGCTCACTGCAAAAGCAACAGGAGGTAGCTACAAAATGATTAGTGATATGGTATGTACTTCAGTTAATTTTACGTAGTTATGAGTTATTTTGCATTTTTATACTTGTTTACATTTCTCTTGACTGCAAACGGTACTGTTTGTGTTTGTGTCAATAAGTTTTGATAAATTTTAACTTTTTGTAATAAATTTCTGTATATCTTATGGTAGTAAATGATAAAGTAGACTTTTTATGCATTCACGACATACATAACTTTCTTAATATTTTGATATTTCTAGGCTACAGTTTTTCTGTGAGTTTTTTCAAATTGTCTCTAATCTCCAAATTTTTTCTAATGCATTTATTGAATATATCCACATATAAGTAGACCCATACAATTTGAATCTGTGTTGTTCAAGGGTTAATTTGGGAATTATGTGATCACATTTTAAAGATTTATTTTTATTATTTTTTGACAGAAAGAGAGACAGACAGAGAGAGACAGAGAGAAGGGGGAGGGCCCAGAGTAGTCTCCATAGTTGACAGCATTAGTTTTCCATATAGTTTCGCTCCACAGGTGGGCGTGGGGCTACGCAGGGCAGGAATTGGGCCAGGAGCCTCCCATATAGGCCCCAACAAGAACTGAACTGGGGGCACACCCCAGTTTATCATATGGGTCCACTTGGGTTGGGGCTGAAATTCGATCCTCAGGCTCTGGGGCTGCAAAGTGAGCACTTAACCCGCTGAGCCATCCCAGCTTTCCCCGTGATCACTTTTTAGAGAAAAAGGAAATTAAAAGCATGGGAATTACATGATATTTTAAAACACACACATATACACACACACACACTGGTATGAAAGAAGGTTAAGGGAAACCAAAGGAAGGTGTTTCTCTCTACATAACAGTTGGCAAGTTAAAGAGGGAACAGCTACTTACTCCTGGGGAATAGCATGGTAGTAGCAGCTGTAGTTTAACGTGATATCCTAGAAGGTAAGCTGAGATTCAGGGAGGCAGATATCATGGCCTTGCTAGCTGTTAGGTCCTATATGGGGCTCTTCTTCCAGGTTTAGTCCCACCAAATGTATAAAGGGTTCTTGGTTTTTATTCAAAGGTAGGGCAGAGGGGCACTTCACTTCTCTTTCTCTATAAATAATGCCATCCCCTTTCTGATGCCACCACTACCTCCTTACTTATCTCATGACAAAAACACTTCATATTGTAGGAACTCTCAGAAAAAATTCACACTGTTGAATGTACAAAGGATAAAATGTTGGAAGCTGATCCAAATTTAGAAGGGTTATGATAATTTGCCAAGGCATAAACAAATGCTGGCTCTAGAATATGATGAGAAAAAGGAAAACACTATTCAAACTACTCTCATTTTTTTAACAAAGAATAAAACACTTTAATTCCTAATATTTCTCATGGTTTAAATTGAAGTGTAATAAATATTTTACTATATTTTCATTTCCTTGTATAATTATAACCAATAGTGAAAGTTTTTCATGCTTAGACAACAATTTTTAAAGGTCTGGATCCATTGTAATTTTTCCCTTTGACTTTAAGACTCCTTTGTGAGACTTCAGATTGCCCAGTCACATCCAGTGATGCACTATTGTGCAAGGCAAGGACAACCTAGATTGTAAACCCACCTGATGTAGTCCTCATGGCTGCTGCTTTCACTGCAGATATAAGCAACCTCAACCTGTGGGCTGGAAAGAGCATCTTCCAAAGAAATCTGCTGAACTTCATTAATGCATTTCAGCTCTCGTCTGTTTGAGAATAACAAATAAACAAAATTTAAAAGTAGGCAGAACATTGGCTTAGAATAAATGAGCACCATCATTCTCCCTTCCCCCCAACAATATCCTGATGATCAGCTTTTGGAAATGAATAAATTAATTTTCTCCCTCCCACTTCCAGGGCATTTTCTATCAAAGAGTGAGAAAATTAGCCTCAGGGTTGAAGTCAAGGGTCCTGGCATTGATTGCTAACAGCCCGTATGATGTGTTTGAATTACTACATATCTAAAAAAAAGAACTGATTTCCTTTTATCTCATGGGAAGTGACCTCTATGGTCATTGCAAGCTCCAAACACCAGCCCAAACACCATGGTTACCAAACCTAACTCAAATCCAATATGCTAACACCTCTGACTTCAAGCTCCATCACATACATCATGGCCTCATGACAGTCAAAGGAAAGATAGGTGTCACTATCTCCTTTATAGCTGAGCTGCCAAATCCCAGAGAGGCAGTAGCAACCAGGCTAACCAGTAGCAGAGGCAGGAACTCTAAGGCTTTTGACTCTTACAGAGTAAGAAGGAACTTCTGATTTAGAAGAGCTGAGAGCCCAAGCCATCTGCACACTACCCTAGTGCAGAAGCTAGAGCAGTGAAGCAATCCTCCAATGATGGATATCCCAGAGGAAATGGGGAAACCAGCAGAAGGCTCTCAGCTAGCTCAGAGCTCCACTAAAGCTGCAGCAGACAGAGGGCATTTGGGGGAGTTTGGCTGCCAAAAGATATTATGGTAGGTTTCTTTCGATGGGAACCACCCAATCTATACTGCTCAATTTAACCAATATTTTTTGTTTGCTTACTGTGTACTAGGTATCTTACGGAAGATCATAAAGAATTAACTGAAAGTCCTCAGTTTCCAATGAGATCACAGTCTGGTAGAGGGAGGGAGACACACATATGAGGGCTGTTCAAGAAGTATCCAGGCATGCAATATAAAAAATAGAAGTATTTATGGCTAGATTTTTTTTTCCAGACAGCCCTAATACATATATATGACAACAATACAATACTAACATGAGAAATGTTCAGGGCTACATGGGGGAAATTCAAGGAAGGCAAGAAACACCTAGTTTAGGGATTTAGAAAAGGTTTTCTGCAGAGGAGATAGTCCTCAGCAGGTAGGTCATGAGGAAAAGAGTATGCGAAAAGAGGAATAGTGTGATAATGGCAGGGGTGCAGTAAAGCAGTGGGTATGAGCTGGTCATCTGGGAACTTTAGGAATTCCCACTGTATCAGTTATGGCAGCCAGAACAGAGGACTGAGGCTTAAGGGAAAAGGAGAGACTACACTTCATCATGTTTGATCACAGGGGTGTAATGGGAATTATAGCACAGCTAATAATTTTTATCTCCCATGGTGTGCAGCTCCCTTAGAATCTTACTTCGAGAGGAAGAATGACCAAGGGCAGATTCTCAGCACTGCTGGACCTCCCTAGTGGCCTGAATTCCATATTAAAACCTTAAACGAAGGAACAAATTTTGAGACAGGCAAACTAGAAAAAAGTAGATCCTACAAGTTAAAATCTAAGAAAAGTCTGCATGGACCATCCCAACTGTTACTTATGCTTAGTGTAAGTACTTGTTGATGTCTGTAATACACTAACACACAGAGATGTGCCTAACTTGCTCGCTGGCACATTTCCTCAGCCAATGTAATGCATACATCTAGTTCCAATTTATATTGATAAATGATGTTATGTATTGTTAGTATGGTAAGCAGTGAGCATGTATGTGAGGAAGTGGTGAGGAGTGGAGGAAAGAGCCAAGCATATGGCAGGCAATTAGATGCATGGTGATAAGTTTAGTTTTGGTTTGGTTAGTTAAAAGAGAAAAATGAAGGTTCAAAGAAAAGTGGGTTCAAAATTATTGATAAGAACACATGGTGTTTAGAAGATGGGCTTTGGAATCAAATGGACCTACATTTAAATATAGTTCTTAGACTTTCCAGCTATATAACCTCAGGCACATTACTTACCCTTTCTGTGGTTTAGTTTGTTTTTCTATAAAGTAGGGTTGATAATGGTATCTATGTCAAATTGTTGTGAAGGCTTGTAAAGCCCAGGGCCACCACATAGGTAACTGATGTAATGATAACCGACGTAAAGATTAACTGTTGCACACCTAGAGCCTTCTTTCAGGCCAGCCCATCATGTGTTCGCTGTGCGCCTTCTGTAAATGTCAGGCCCTGTGTTCATCTTCACTTCACTTGCTGTTGTAGTCCCCTCTAGGCCAACTCATTGCATAGCCCAGCTGCAGGCCCAGCACTCTTCAGTTCCCAGACCCATCTGAACATGAGATATTTTTGGAGCTGACCCTGAGCATGGTTCTCTAGAATGACCATGGAGCTGGATCTCTGTCCTGTGTCTGAATATCTCCATGTCCAAGGCTTACTCCATCCCAGTGTACTTCCCATGAATTAAAACCACAAAGCAAAGGTGAGCCACCTGGATACGAAGCCAATCAGGTTCAGGAATGCTGAGGAAGCATGTGGATTCTGCAAGTCCCTCATCCGCACAGAGCCAGCTCGGCCGACGCCAACAACCACGACACCAAACTTCCTCTCAGGCTAAAACACAAGGGACCAAGGTAAGGTTTAAAAACACTCCAGGCATGTAGCAGAGAATAGCAAAACAAAGACATGTCAGCAGGACCAGTCATGGTCCAGACATGTAAGGAAAAAAGCCAATCCAGAACACACAGAAAGGGGCAGCATGTAAAGGTGAGACAAGACAGGCTCTGAAACATGAGCTGAAAGAAAAGTCAACTCCACCCAAAATATATTTCTTTTAAACAAAATCATATTTTTATGGCTAAAATAAATTTTTACTCATAAACTGGGTGACACAAACAAAATAGAGGAAATCAGATATGTCAAAAGTAGAAAATAAAAATTACTTCCATTCTCACCACTTAGAAATAAGTACTGTGATCATTTTGGTAGATAACTTTTAGGTTTTACTTTATTTTCTCTGCATTTATATATCTGTGTTGGGGGGATACATATGTGCATTCACTTTTATTTTTGTTTTGAAAAATAAAATTGGGGAAGCTGGGATGGCTCAACAGGTTAAGCATTCGCTTTGCAGTCCCGAGGACCGAGGATCAAATCCTGGCCCTGGCCCGTGTGGACCAATGTGCTGAACTGGGGTGTGCTTCCCATGCGCAAAGCCCCCAGTTCAGTTCTCACCCTCCTGGTTCGGCCCCTGGCTTGAGGAGGCATGCCTCCCATGTGGGAGGCCCCCAGCCCAGTTCCTGCCCTGAGTGGCCCCCACCCACCTGTGTGGAATGAAACCATGTCAAAAACTGATGAGGAACAACTATGGAGACTGCTCTGGGCCCTCCCCCTTCTCTCTGTCTCTCTCTATCTCTCTCTGTCTCTGTCAAAAACTATAAATCTTTTTTAAAAATGAAATTGCCCTTTTTTCACTGAGTAGAAAATTTTGCATAGGCATCTTTCAACCACATCAATTTTTTTAGCTCCATGTATTACATTGTCCCACTTTAAAAAAAATTTTTTTATTAAAATATAGCTAACATATAATATTATACAGAGGATGCCAAAAAACATATATACATTTTAGGAAAAGAAAAAGACTTTATTAAAATTGTAATACTCAATATATACTGATAACAAAAAATGAATACAAGTCACATTTGACTTCTGCAATTACAAGAAGTACTCAAAGTGGTTACCATCAGCATCCAGAAACTTTTGATTACAGTGAGCTACTGCTTGAGCAACATTGACCAAAGTGTCCACTTGTATTGCTGTGCATGCCATTTCAATTTACCGTGTGTCTCAAACTTATCAAGAACGTGCAATTGTTAGGCATGTTGCATCCTCATGCCTCCATTGTCATTGTACTTCCACAACGTTCTCGAATTTCAAATACCACTTCAAAACAGTCTTATGCTCCTCAAACAACTGAACTTCCACCATTTTCCATGACTGCCCTGCCTGTTGCATTGTGACAGTAGTATTATTTTCATTAATGCCATCTTTTGAGCAAATGTCATGCTACACTTTGCTACCATAATTCAATTCAACTTTGAAAAGTAATACATAGATAACATCTCTTTAAACTGTGTAGACATTTTTGGCACCCCTAGTTGTTCCATATGTACACCATAGTTATTCACATTTATATATTAATACCTAAAGAAGTCATCACCATGATAAGTTCAGCAACCATCTATCTGATATGCTATCACATGATTGACCATGCTCCTTATGTTCTACAGTACTTCCCTATGACTCATTTGTTTTATACTTGGACATTTTAATCTCTTATTACTCTTCAGATTTCCCACTTTTAAAAATTTTCAATTACAGTTGACATTCAATATTATTTTATATTAATTTCAGATGTACAGCATAGTGTTTAGACATTTCTATAATTTAAGACCCTTGACTAGTCTAGTACCCACCTAGTACTATACATATTAACCATATTCCTTATGCTTTACTTTATATTCCCATGACTATTTTGTAACTACCAATTTGTACATCTTAATCTCTTCACTTTTTTCACCCTGCCTCCAACCCCCTCCCATCTATTACCCCCCAAAATCTGCTATTCATCTGACATCATACATAATTATTACAATATTATTGACTCTATTTCTTATCCTATATCCTACATCCCCATGATTCCTTTGTAACAACCAATTCGTACATTTTAATCCATTTCTTCCCCCTTTTCACTCACTTCCCCACCCTCTCCCATCCAGCAACCCTCAAAATGTTCTCTGTATCTATGAGTCTGTTTCTGTTTCATTTATTTTATTTTTTAGATTCTACATGTAAGTGAAATCACATTGTATTTATCTCTCTTTGTGTGACATACTCTACTCAGCATAATATCCCTTAGGTATATCCATGCAACCACAGATGGCAAAAACCCTTTCCCTTCCATGGACAAGGAATATTCTATAGTATCACCTCTTCTGTACCATTCATCCATCAACAGACACCCAGGATGCATTCACATCTCAGCTATTGTAAACAATGTTGCAATGAACATATGGATGCACACATTCCATCAAAGTAGCACTTTGGATTTCTTCAGATAAATACTCAGAGGTGGGATTCCTGGGTGCTTCTTTGTCTCTTGGTTTAGCCTTTGTTTTAAAGTCTAATTCTGTCTGGTATAAGTATTGGCTACCCCAGCTTTTTTGTTGTTTCTATTTGCATGAAATGTCTTTTTAAAATTTTTTCTATTTCAGTCTCTGTGTGTCTTTTGATCTGACAGCATATATAATGGTATTGTTTTCTTATTCATTCAGGCATTCTATCTTTTGATTGGAGACTTTAATCCATTTACATTTAATTAATTGTTGATATATATGTTACATTTTTATTACTTATATATTTTTATCTCTCTTTTCATTTCAAAGATGTTCCTTTAACATTCCTTGTAATACTGGTTTGTTGGTGATGAACCTTTTTAGCTTCTTATCTGGGAAGCTCTTATCTGTCCTCCCATTCTAAATGATAGCTTTACTAAGTAGCATAATCTTGCTTGTAGGTCCTTGGTTTTCATCACTTGCAATATTTTGTGCCAATCCCTTCTGGCCTGCAATTTCTCTGTTCAGAAATCAGCTGACAGACTTATAAAAGCTCTCTTGTAGGTAACCAACTACTTTTCTCTTGCTGTATTTAGCCTTTGGCATTTTAAATTATGATGTGTCTTAAACCTTTCTGCGTTTATCTTGTTTTGGATACCCTATGGTTTCTTGGGTTGTATGTCTATTTTCTTCATGAGGTTAGGGAAGTTTCCTGTTGTTATTTCTTTAAATAGGTTTTCAATTTCTTGCTTTCTCTCTTCTCCTCTGCTACCACTATATGCAAATGTTCATATGCTTGACATTGTCCCAGAATCCCCTTCAACTATTCTAATTTTTTTGGATTGTTTTTCTTTTCTCTTTCTTTGCTGTTCTGCTACTTTATGTTCTCAATTGTTGATTAAATACTCTGCATCTTCTAATCTGCTGTTGATTCCTTCTAATGTGTTTTTCATTTCAGTTATTGTAGTCTTCATTTTTGACTATTTCTTTCTTACATTCTCTATATCCATTTTTACAATCTCTTTGTTGATGTTATTCCTAAGGCCAATCAGCACCATTATAACCAGTGTTTTAAACTCTATGTCTGATCAATTTTTTTTCTTTAAATATTTATTTTATTGTTTTTGACAGAGACAGGGAGAGTCAGAGACAGAGAAAGATGGAGAGAAGGGGGAGGTCCCAGAGCAGTCTCCATAGTTGTATGTCATCAGTTTCTGACATGATTTCATTCCACACAGGTAAGCAGGGGCTGTGTAAAGCAGGAACCAGGCAGGGGGTCTTGCACATGGGAGGCATGCCCCCTCAAGCCAGGGGCAGAACTGGGGACCTCCCACATAAGAAGCTCACCCCAGCAAGAACTGACCTGCAGGCTTCTTGCATGGGAAGCACACTCCAGTTCAGCATATGGTTCCACATGGGCTGGAGCTGGGACTCGATCATCAGACCCTAGAGCTGCAATGGGAGTGCTTAACCTGCTGAGCCATCCTGGCTTCCCCTAGATTTCTTGTCTCCAATTAGTTTAGCTCTTTTCCCAGATTTTTGTTCTGGTTTGTTTGGGAAATATTTGTATCCCCATTTTGGCTGCCTCCCTGTTTGTTTCTATGTATTAGGCAGGGCTGCTATGTCTCCTGGTCTTGTAGAGTAGCCTTATGTAGTAGGTGTCCTGTGGGGCCCAGTAGCACAGTTTCCCTGGACACCTGAGCAAGGTAGTCCAGGTGTGTTAATTGTGTGGACTGTTTGTGCCTTCCTATAGTAGTTGAGTCTTGGTCTCTGTTTGCATGTCAATGGGAGAAATTGATACTCAAGCTGGTTGATTGTGAGGACTGGCCATGATTACAGTGGAGAGGTTGCTGTGCAGGGGCTGAACCTATGAAGCAGAATTTGCTTTAGCAGGGCTCTGGTGCTTGCCCAGTTTGCCATTAAGGTATGTTGTACTTGGAGGTGGCTGGGTGATATTCTGACTAGGCAATGTGCTAGCCGTGAAGCCTCCTGGGAGGGACCCCACCACAGGCCAAGTACAGTTGAAAATTGTGCTGAACTCATGCCAGGGTCACCTGGTATGAGCCACAAAGCAATGTGCAGATGACCACCACCTACGCTTGGAGGCGTCTTGACCAGCTATGAATCATGGCTGGCCGCTGCTAATGTGGGGCTTGGGGGTTGCTCAGCCAGAGGTATGGGACATGCCAAAGCTAGATGCTGCTTGTTTGGGGTTTGTGAACTTTTAAGGGATTTCAGGAAAGTCTAACAAGAGCCAAGATAGGATTTCTGTATGAAAAAGACAATGGAAGCAGCTTGGGTGAGCTAGCAAGTTAGTTGGGGTGATGTCTCAGGAAATCACCAGGGTGGGGTGAACAGTTTTAGCCAGGTTGATGGAGATTCAGACATGGTGGCCACCTGTGTCCACAAGTTAGAAGACGGGAGAGATCAACAAAGAAACTTTGAATTCTGTCAGCATCTCCATCTGAGAGAAAGCTGTCCTTACCAGACCCCACACCAAAGCCAGATGTCTCCGCTCCACGCCATCCCCTATATGTCCCTGTCTCCCCTTGAGCTGTTGCTTCAGTGCGGGAGCTCAAAGTGAGTCCATCAGTAAGTACATGAGTGGGAAATTTAAGAGGTACACCTGGTACTTCTGCAGCCCTTTGGTTTCACTCAGCCACAATCTCTGCTGGTTTTCGCAGCCAGAAGGTGTGAGGATTTCTTTTCTAAGCACTGGAACCCTAGGCTGGGGAGCCTGGTGTGGGGCTGGGACCCCCTGCTTCCCTGGAGGGGACCTCTGCAGCTGAGATACCGGTATTCCTCCCAATTTTCAACTGCCACATATGGGTGTGGGACCAATCTATTACATGTCTCTATCCCTCCTAGCAGTCTCAAGGTAACTTCTGTATGCTCTTAATTGGAGGACTTCTGTTCGGCCTGACTTCAGATGATTCCCATAATATATGTTCTGTAATTTAGTAATTTTGATGTGGTCATGAGAGAAGGCAAGCACACCATTTACCAATTCTTCTGTTCTCTCTTTTTTAAAGGAACATACAAGAAACAATAGCATAAAAAGCACAAGGGCACAATTATGAATAGATTTTATTTCAAAAGTGAATTTTACAGTGAGGTACAATGCATTTTCCAATAATAAGAATGCTTTCAAAAGAATTCCATTTTTTAAGCCGCCTACAAAATTATACCAGGCAGCTTAAATGTAGCACTGATAATCCTGTTCACTACTTAAGCCACAGTCCTCATGTGTTGACTGTAAGTTTGTGGATTTAGGTGCTTGTCAGAGGCATGGCGGAATTCGGGTCAGGAAGAAACAATTTTCCAAAGGAAGAAATGTACCATATTTTCCGGCATATAAGACGACCGGGCGTATAAGACGACCCCCTAATTTTACAGTTAAAACATAGGTTTAGGCCTATATTCGCTGTATAAGACTACCCCCCACTTCTGAGGCTGTAGTCTTATACAGCGAATATAGGCCTAAACCTATGTTTTAACTGTAAAATTAGGGGGTCGTCTTATACACCCGGTCGTCTTATACGCCGGAAAAGGTAGATTTTTTTTTTTTTTTTTGATTTTTTTTTTACCATTAACTCTAACCCTAACCAAACCCTAACAATTACCGTAACACTAATTTTTTTTCTTGGGGGTGGGGGGTGACATTGGTTGACAACAATTACATTGTTTCCAGGTATACAATTCTACATTACAATGTCTATACATTGCACTATGAGCTCATCACACAGAATCAGCTCTTTCATTCACCATATATTTGATTCCCCGTCTCTACTCCCCAACACCTTTCCCACCCACCTCCCCACTTACCCGCAGGTACCCACTACACTACTGACTGTGTCCATGGGTTTTGGTTTCTTTGTTACTTTCAGTTTTATATTCCACCTATAAGTGAGGTCATATGTTTCTTGATTCTTTCAGACTGACTTATTTTGCTTAGTAAAACATGTTTAAGGTCCGTCCATGTTGTCACAAATTGCTGTATTTCATCTTTTCTTATTGCTGAGTAGTATTCCATTGTTTAAATGTACCACAACTTCTTTATCCAGTCATTGATCAGATGACACTTTGGTCGTTTCCTCGACTTGGCCATGGTAAACTGTACTGCGATAAACATTGGGGTACATATATCTTTGTAGATTAAAGTTTTCAAGATTTTTGGGTAGATACCCCAGAGAAGGGTTGTTGGCAATATGGCAATTCCATTCCTAGTTTTTTGAGGAATCTCCATACAGCCTTCCATAGTGGTTGTACCAATTTACATTCCTACCAGAAGTGTATGAGGGTTTCTTTTTCTCCACAGCCTCTCCAGCATGTGTTATTCCTTGTCTTGTTGATTATACCCATTCTAACAGGTATGAGGTGGTATCTCATTATGGTTTTAATTTGCATTTCCCTAATTGCTAGTGATGTTGAGCATTTTTTCATGTATCTGTTGGCCATTCGTATGTCCTCAGGAGAGAAGTGTCTAATTCTTCTGCTCATTCTTTAACTGGATCATTTATTTTTTGTTATTGAGTTGTATGAGTTCTTTATATATTTTAGATATTAGCCCCTTATCAGAGGCATTGTTTGCAAATATTGTCTTCCATTCCATTGGCTTCCTTTTTACTTTGTTAATGGTATCCTTTGCTGTGAAGAATATTTTTAGTTTGATATAGTCCCATTCATTTATTTTTGCTTTTACTTCCCTTGCCTTTGGGGTCAAGTTCATACAGTGCTCTCTGAGCCCAAGGTCTATAAGTTTAGTATTGATGCCTTCTTCCATGCACCTTATAGTTTTGGATCTTATGTGGAGGTCTTTAATCCACTTTGAGTTAGTTTTGTATATGGCGAGAGTTCATAGCCCAGATTCATTCTTTTGCATGTGATTTTCCAATTTTCCCAGCACCATTTATTGAAGAGGCTTTCTTTTCTTCACGGTGTATTTTCTGCTCCTTTGTCAAAAATTATCTGTCCACATATTGTGGAATTATTTCTTCGTTTTTGATTCTGTTCCATTGGTCTGTATGTCCGTTTTTCTGCCAATACTGAGCTCTTTTGATTATTGACGCTTTGCAGTATAGACTGAAGTTGGAGAGCGTGGTGCCTCCAACCTTATGTTTTGTTTTGTTTTTTGGAGGATTGCTTTGGCAATTCAGGGTCTTTTGTGGTTCCATGTGAATATGATAATTTCTTCTTCTCTTTCTTGAAAGAATGTGTATGGGATTTTAATTGAAATTGCATTAAATCTGTATATTGCTTTGGGCAATACGGCCATTTTAACTATGTTTATTCTTCCAATCCATGAACACGGACTATCTTTTCATTTCTTCATATTGTCTTCAATTTCTTTTAATAGTGTCTGACAGTTTTCTGTGTATAAGTCAGTCATGTTCATTGTTAAGTTTATTTCTAAGTATTTTATTCTTTTTGTTTTGATCGAGTATGGTATCGTTTCTCTCATTTCTTTTTCTGAAGTTTTGTTGTTTGTATTTGAAATTCCGGTGATTTTTGTACACTGATATTTGTATCCTGCACCTTTACTGTATTCACTTATTATTTCTAACAGTTTTCTGGTGGAGTCTTTGGATTTTTTTATATAAGGATCATGTCATCTACAAAAAATGACAGTTTAACCTCTTCATTCCCAATCTGGATGCCTTTTATTTCTTTTTCCTGCCTGATGGCTCTGGCTAGAACTTCCAGCACAATGTTGAATAGCAGTGGTAACAGGAAACATCCCTGTCTTGTGCCTGATTTTAGAAGAAAAGGTTTCAGTTTTTCACCATTCAGTATGAGATTCACTGACGGGTTGTCATATTACGGCCTTTATTATGTTGAGGTACTTTCCTTCGATACCCAAGTTATTAAGTGTTTTGATCATAAATGAATGGGGTAACTTGTTGAATGCTGTTTCTGCATCAATTGATATAATCATATGATTTTTATCTTTTATTTTGTTTATGTGGTGTATCACATTGATTAATTTGTGTATGTTGAAACATCCTTGTGCTGCTGGGATGAATCCCACTTGACTGTGATGTATAATCTTTTTAATGTATTATTGTATTCTATTTGCTAATATTTTGTTTAGGATTTTTTCATCAGTGTTCATCAGAGATATTGAGGTATAGTTTTCTTTTTTTGTGATGTTCTTGCCAGGCTTTGGTATTAGGGTAATGTTGGCCTCATAGAACGAGTTGGGAAGCATTGCCTCTTCTTCATTTTTTTGGAAAAGTTTGAGGAGGATAGGTGTTAGTTTCTCTTTGAAAGCCTGGATAAAACTTGTTAGTGAGACCATCTGTCCTGGACTCTTGCTTTTGGAGAGGTTTTGGATGATTGTTTGAATTTCCTTACTGTTAAGTGGTTTGTTTAGGTTACCCAGTTCTTCTTGATTCAGTCTAGGTAGACTATATGTTTCTAAAAACTTGTTAGTTTCTTCTAGGTCGCAAAATTTGGTGGCATATAGTCCTTCATAGTATTCTTGTATGATCCTTTGTATTTCTGTGGTATCAGTTGTAATTTCCCCTCTTTCACTTTTAATTCTGATTATGTGTGTTGTCTCCTTTCTCCTTGGTCAGCCTAGCCAGGGGTTCGTGAATTTTATTAATTCTTTCAAAGAATAATCTCTTTGTTGCATTAATGTTTTTCTATTGTTTTCCTATTTTCTATTTCATTTAGTTCTGCTTTAATTTTTATTATATCCTTCTTTCTGCTGGCTTTGGGTGTGTTTTGTTCTTCTTTTTCTAGTTCTTGAAGATGTGATCTTAGGTTTTTACTTGTGATTTTTCTTGTTATTTGACATAGGCTTGTAGTGATATAAATTTCCCTCTTATTACTGCTTTTACTGCATCCAAGTAATTTTGGTATATTGTGTTTTCAATGTCATTTGATTCGATGTATTTTTAAATCTCTTCTTTTATTTCTTCTTTGATCCAGTCATTTTTGAATAACATGTTGTTTAATCTCCATTTATATGTTTTTTCCTGCTTTCTTTCCGCAGTTGATCTCCAGTTTCAAAGCTTTATTATCAGAGAATACACTTGGTATGATTTCAATCTTCTTAAACTTGCTGAGGCTAGCTTTGTGTCCCAGCATGTGGTCTATCCTTGAGAATGTTCCATGTGCACCAGAAAATAATGTATAGTTCTGTGACTTAGGATGAAGTATCCTGTAAATGTCAACTATTTCCATTTGCTGTAATGTATCATTTGAATCTGATATTTCCTTATTTATTTTCTGTTTGGATGATCTGTTCATGGCTATCATTGGGGTGTTTAAGTCCCCTACTATGATTGTGTTTTTGTCAGTTTTTTCTTTTAGATCTGTTAGTAGTTGCTTTGTAAATTTTGTTGCTTCTTGGTTGGGGGCATATACATTAATAAGTATAATTATCTTCTTGTTGTATTGTACCCTTTATCATTATGAAATATACATCTTTGTCTCATGTTAGGTTTTTGTTTCTGAAGTCTCCTTTGTCATATATAAGTATGGCTACACCTGCTTTTCTCTGGGTGCATTTGCTTGGAGTATTTTTTTTCCACCCTTTTACTTTGAGTCTTGTTTGTCCTTGTGGCTGAGGTGAGTGTCTTGTAAGCAGCATAAGGTTGGTTCTTGTTCTTTAATCCAGTTTGCTACTCTGTGTCTTTTTATTGGTGAGTTCAGTCCATTTATATTTAGGGTAATGATTGATATATGGTGATTTCCTATAGTCATTTTATGTTTTGTCTTCTGGTAGATCTTTTTTTTAATTGCTTCTTTGCTTTTTCACTCCCATCGGTTACTTTAGTTTGATGGTGTTTAATGACTGTTTTCTCTTCTTTTGTTGTTATGTGTCCCAGGTCTAAGTTCTTTTTCAGTGGTTTCCATGTAATTTATGCAAAAGTTTCATATATGCAGTAGTTCCTTTTCTTAAGGATGTTTCTTACTTCCATTCTCTTTAGATATTTAAACCTTTACTTCCTCCTCTTTTATGTTTTTGTTGTTCCAGTTTATCCCTATTTACTTTTACTTTTTGTTTCAGGTCCAATTGCCTCCGTCAGTATTTCTTGAAATGGTAGCTTTGTGCTGGAGAATTCCTTCCATTTTTGTATGGGTAAAGGTCTTTAGTCCTCCTTCATATCTAAAGTATACCTTTGCTGAGTACAGGATTCTTGGCTCATAATTTTTCTCCTTTAATATATTGAATACTTTGTTCCATTCCCCTCTGGCTTGTAGAGTTTGTGTTGAGAAATCTGATAGTCTGATGGGCTTTCCTTTATTGGTTATGGTGTTCTTTTTTCTGGCTGCCTTGAGAGTTCTTTCTTTGTCTTTGACCTTTGATATCTTCAGTATAATGTGCCTTGGAGAGGGTCTGCTAGGATTCAAGTAGCTAGGGTTACTGTTTCCTTCTTGAATTTGAGGTTCCAATTCTTGCCATAGATTTGGGAAGTTCTCATCTACTATTTGTCTTGAGTAAATTTTCTTTGACCATCTTGTCCTCGGTTCCCTCTGGAATACCTATTATTACTATATTATTTTTCCTAATGGAGTCAGATAGTTCTTATAGATATCTTTCATTTCTTTCACCTATTAGGTCTCTCTCTTCTTTCTTCTGTGACAATTCCAAATTTCTATCTTCAATTTCACTAATTATTTCCTCCACCTGGTCAGCTCTGCTTTCTATGTTAGCTATTTCATTTTTCATTTCTTTTATTGTGTTTTTTATCTCCAGTATTTCTATTTGCTTCTTTTTTATAGATTTGATTTCCTTTCTGAGATCACTTGGCTCCCTCTCTTCACTCCACCAGTTTTCTTTGATCTCTTTGAGTGTTTTCAGAATTGCAGTCTTGATTTCTGTGTCATTTAGCTCATATGTTTCTGTATCTTCAAGTTCCTTTTCTAGAGGTTTTTCTTTTTCTTTCTGAGTGCCTTTGTTCACAAGGGTATTCATTGCTGTTGGAGCATTTCTTTTCCTGGACAGGAGAATTTTTCCTCTAGTAGATGTGAAGAAATCTTTCTTTTACTTCCTAGCTGGTATTGCTGCAGTGTCTTATAATATTTTTTGTTGTTTATTTGGTTTCCTCACAATGGGAAAAACCTAGAAGGTGGGCCTCTCTTTGGCTCAGGTGTCCTGGTATCTGTATGCCTCTTCTTCGGGAAGATATGGTGGGCGACAATATTGTATGCCTCCAAGATCCCACTACAGTCAGAAGCTGTCACACCTGTGCTTCAGTTTTCCTAGATTTCTCTGCTGGCTTCAGAGGAAAGGGTAGGGATGGTGCCCATTGAAAATGAGTAGGTCCATCCATGCCACAGGGCAATGGCTGCCTCTCGGCTGCAGGCCACCAACGGCAGGCTCTGGGATGGGCCAGTGGGTCGAACCCCATTCCATCACTCCCCCAGATGGTATCCAGTTCAGCCCCTGGGTCGGTCACCAGGTAGGTCTTCAGGTTGTGCTCTGCAGTGTGTCTCCGACAGTTCCCTTTTTTTCTCTCTCACTCACCTACCTTTCTCCAGCTTTAGGTATTTTCTTGCAAAGTAGGTTCCTCAGCCAAGGCTATGTGTTAGCTTAGGGATTCTCGGGTTAGATTTTGGTTGTTTAAATTGTTGTTTCCAAGAGAGGTTTTAAGAGCTCCTCTTAGGCTGCCATCTTGATGACCAACTCTGCCACCTTGACCAGACCCAAAACATATTTCCTCAGATGGTCTGACCTGTGTCATCCACAGAAAGGGCTCTTCACATTTGGCTGTCCACTTCTACTGCTACCTCTCCAATGAGGAGATATTTCTCAATTTAAGCCATCTCTAGTCCATGGTCTGGTACATCTGTCCTCCCTGTATCCCTGTTCCAGTGGATAAGTGATTCTGATATATATGGGAGTCACTCAGAGGCCACAGCTGCTAAGTGGGATGCTGGCAGAGAGGGCAAATGGGTAAACCATAAGATGTCACCTTGCTTAGACTCTTCACTATTGCTTTCTGAGTTCCAACTAACTTCAGTCTCACTCTACTGTGACAGCTTACTTACTATTTAGGTATACTGCTGGAGGCTATATGTGAATAGTATTTGAGTAAAAAATTAAGTACACTTTTAAAAATTACTCAGCAATTCAACATAGTCCAAACCGATTAAAAAAATTATCTCTACATATCTCTTAAACCCAGTTCTTGATGTCTCTGAGCACAGAAACATAAATGTCACCCCAGACTTACCCCTTTCCTTTTGTATCTGGTTGTCACCATTCCCCACCAATTCTGCTCCTCTTCCTGTATCTACATCTCTACCCTTGGTGCAGAACTTTGCCTCCTGTCTGACAATGTAAAAAGTCACCAACTGGTCTCAGTTCTTCTAATTTCACCCTTCCCACATATCATCCACAGACCTGCTAAAGCAGTTGCTTAAGATGAAATATAAGACCACTGATTTGTTTACTGCCCCATTAGTTTTGCCTTTTCCAGAATGTTATATAAGTGATATCATACAATATGTAGCCTTGAGTCTGGCTTCAATTTAACCCACTGAACTTTTCATCTATGTTGTTGCACATATCATTAATTTCTTTATTACTCTGTAGTAGTCCATGGTATGCATTTACTGGTTTGTTTATGCATTTGGCAACTGAAGAGCATTTCTGATGCTTCCAGTTCAAATAAATTAATAATTAATTTATAAAGCTGCTATATATAGTTATGTACTAGTTTTTGTGTAAACACAGCTCTCTTTTAACCTGAGTGTTACCCTGTACTTACCAGATGAGCAAGCAAAACTGTCTTTCAAAGTGTATCTATACAGTTTTTTATTCTCCCCACCAATGTATAAGAGTTCCAATTGTTCTGCATTCTCATTAGCACCAGGTATTATCAGGTTTTTTTCTTCTTTTTATTTTAGCCATTATAATAGATGTGCTGTGAAATTTCACTGAGGTTTCTATTTACATTTCCATAATGACTATTGATGCTAAGCACTGTTTAATGTGCTTATTTGTCATCTATATACCTTCACTGGTGAAGTGTCTGTTCAAATCTTTTGCAACATTTTATTGTGCTGTTTGTTTTCTTAATATTAAAATTTTAGAGTTCTTTATATACTTTTGAACCATTAATTTGTCAGATATGCAATTTTCAAAGAACTTCTAGTCTGCAACTTCATTTTCTCGAGCATGTCTTTTGAGAAGAAAAAGTTCTCAATTTTCATGAAGTCCAACTTAGCAAAAAAAAAAAATATATATATATTTTTTAATTATTGTTTTTTTAATTTATTTTTTTATTGTTTTTGACAGAGAGAGATACAGAGACAGAGAGAGAACTGAACTGGGGGCACCCCCCAGTTCAGGACATAGGACTGCACGGGCTGGGGCCGGGATTCGATCCTCGGTCCCTGGCGCTGCAAAGTGAGCGCTTAACCCACTGAGCCATCCCGGCTTCCCCAGAAAATATATATATATATATTTTTTTAAATATATATTTTTTTATTTTTGACAGAGAGAGAGAGAGAGAGAGAGAGAGAGGGAGAGACAGAGAGAACTGACTCGGGGGAGCGCCCAGTTTAGCACATGGTTCTGCACGGGCTGGGGCCAGGATTCGATCCTCAGTCCCCAGTGCTGCAAAGTGAGAGCTTAACCCACTGAGCCATCCTGGTTTCCCCAGAAAAAATATTTTAATAGATAATTTTTCTGGTGAACCCAGGGTCACAAAGATTTTTTCTTAAAGATTTATTTTTATTGTTTATGGCAGAGAGAGAGAAAGAGAGAGACAGACAGAGACAGAGAGAGACAGAGAGAAGGGGGAGGGCCCAGAGCAGTCTCCACAGTTGCATGTCACCAGTTTTCTACATATTTCTTTCACCCCACAGGTGAGGGCGGGGCTGCACAGGGCAGGAACCAGCCAGGGTCCTCTCTTCTCAGTGAGAACTAAACCAGGCTCACCTCCCAGTCCAGCACATGGGCCAGGGCCAGGACCCAATCCCCAGACTCTGGGGCTGCAAGATGAGCACTCAACCCACTGAGTATGCTGGCATCACCCACAAAGATTTTTATTTATTTATTTTTTATTTTTTTATTGTTTTTGACAGAGAGAGAGAGAGAGAGAGAGAGAGCGAGAGAGAAGGAGAGAGAGAGGAGAGGAGAGAGAGAGAGAGAGAGAGAGAGAGAGAGAGAGAGAGAGAGAGATACATACACAGAGAGAGAGAGAGAGAGAGAGAGAGAGAGAGAACTGAACTGGGGGAACTCCGCAGTTCAGCATATGGGTCTGCATGGGCTGGGGCCAGGATTCGATCTTCGGTCCCCGGCACTGCAAAGTGAGTGCTTAACCCACTGAGCCATCCCAGCTTCCCCTAGATTTTTTTTAACATTGCCTTTCAGAAGTTTTATAGTTGACAGTTTACAGTTTTTGTTTAGTTTTAGTTATAGTTATAGTTTATTATCTGATTTGACTATACTTATATACTCATATAGTGTAAGGTATGGATCAAGTTTCTTTTCTTTTTTCTTAAGCAGAGAGGCACCTTCTACAATGTGTTTTCATTCCACAGGCTGTATCAACTGACTACAACTAGATAGGTGTATGCCAAGCCTATATTTAAATATACCCAAACATCAAACCCAGCTCATGTGCCATCTCCTAGGGAGTCCATCAGGTTCTGTTTATTTTTATGTTTTTGAATATGATATCTAATTGTTCCAATATCATTTATTGAGAAAGACTACCCTTTTTCCATTGAAATGCCTTTGTATCTTTGTGGAAACTGTATTGATTGTTGTCATTTTATAGTAAGTTTTGAAGTCAGTTATTGTGGAATCCTCCAACTTCTTTTTCTTTTCCAAAAATTCTAGCTCCTGACTTAGAATCAGCTTACCATTTCGACTAAATAAATAAATTCCTGGCAGGGTTCTGAATGGGATTACATTGAATCTATCAATATATAGCATTGTGATAAAAAAGTTGACATATTAAGAATGAATCTTCCAATCTACAAATATGGTATATATTACCATTTATTTAGCTTTTCTTTGATTTCTTTCATTCTATCATTTTTAGTATATGGGTCTTAAATATATTTTGTTAGATTTATAACTAAGTATATGATTTTTAGTGTTACTGTAAATTGTATTGTTTTTCCACAACTGTTCATTGTGATTATATAAATATACATTTGATTGTTGTATACTGATTTGGTATCTTGCAACCTTGTGTATACATAAACCATAGGGTCAGACAAGAGGAGATTGTTTTAGTTCATCCTTCTCAATCTGTATTTTATTTCTTTTTGTGACTGATTGCACTGGGAAGGACTTCCAGGATGGTTATAAATAGGGATAGTGAGAGTGGACATTCTTCTTTTTTTTTTTTTTAATATATTTTTATTTATTTATTTATTTTTGACGAGAGAGAGAGAGAGAGAGAGAGAGAGAGAGAGAGAGATACAGAGACAGAGAGAGAACTGAACTGGGGGAGCTCCCAGTTCAGCATATGGTTCCGCATGGGCTGGGGCCGGGATTCGATCCTCGGTACCTGGCGCTGCAAAGTGAGCGCTTAACCCACTGAGCCATCCCGGCTTCCCCAAGAGAGTGGACATTCTTGCCTACTTTCCAATCTTAGAAGGATAGCATTTGGTCTTTCACCATGAAGGATGATGTTAGCTATAAAT